>PVHP010005585.1:0-64701 GCA_004024765.1 Zapus hudsonius
GTGGTCAGAGATGGACATTACTCAGAGCTCACCAGTGGACAGAGGTGGACATTACTCAGCCAGAGCTCAGCAGTGGTCAGAGACGGACATTACTCAGTCAGAGCTCACCAGTGATCAGAGACGGACATTACTCAGAGCTCACCAGTGGTCAGAGATGGACATTACTCAGTCAGGGCTCACCAGTGGTCAGAGATGGACATTAGTCAGAGCTCAGCAGTGCCCAGGAATCAGGGCTCAGTTTATGCTATGGGGTCAACATTCTGTCAGGGTCAGGCCTCACTCAGTAAATGATCATAAATCAGGGCACTTGGTCTGTGAATAGGAATCAGTATATACCAGGGATTTGCATCTGACCAGGGTCAGGGTTCAGATGGTACGACGGATCAGACTCTCTGGGGTCTGGGAATGTGGTTCGTGGCAGAGTACCTGTCTAGTGTGCTCAGTGCTCAGGCTCAGTGCTCCTTTTCTAGCGCCGTGGAGGAGGAGGAGGGGAAGGCAAGAGAGGACCAGGAGGTCAAGACTAGACACTCTGAAGCATCTGTTGCTTCTGGCACTATCTATACTGCCTATGGTAGTTTGAATGGACATTCCCCAATAGATTCAAGCATTTATTAAAGTTTTTCTCCAGCTGCCTGGCTGGAGAGTGTGTCACCTTGGCAGGATCTGGGATGGATCTGGAATTTCAGCTATACATATGCAAAGAGCAGTCTGAGCTCAAGCTTGGAGTTCCTGCTTTTTTGAGAGTTTTGAATGTGCTTGCTTGCTTTCGGGGCTGGCGATGGGTTTCTTCTCTCTCTGCTTGGACCTGTGAAAGGGGGCCAGCCTCTGTCACCATTATGGAACTTCCCCTGGATCTGTTACCTCAATAAATCCTTTCCTCCCCAAACTGCCTGGTGTGGAGGTTCGTCCCAGCAGTGTGGCTGACTATGACACGACCCCTCCTCTTTTGGGCAGTTTTGAGGACCTCCTTCGAGGGAGAAGCCCATGACTCAGAGTGCAAGCTCTGGAGGTCTGGATGCCGGCTGTGTGATTTGGGGCAATCCTGTCACCTCTCTGGCTCTGTGACTTGCCCTGCCACACCCAGTAGCTCCACCAGGGAGGACAGCTGGAGGTGAATAAGCCAGATGAGACAGCTCATCTGTGGAAGGTTTCTCCAAAAACACAGCCATTCCAGGAGCTTCCAGCACCCACCCCCACCCACTGGCTTCTCCCTGACCTGCATTCAGTCTGTCCTGGCTCTGCAGGGTGTTAGGAAAACCCGCTGATCGCGCCTAGTTTGCACTCTGAGAGTTGTGACAAAGAGTGGATGAAAAATAGCTCAAGCCCCCTCCACCCTGGGAAGGCAGAGCAGGGTCCCCAGGAGTAAGCAGGGCCACTTGTGTTACATAAGTACTTTGTGGCCCTGCTCCTCTAGGGAAGGTTGTGGAGGAGAGTGGGCACCTCCATGCCCTGCAACTCTGGCCCTCTGGATGGAGTCTGTACCCTAGCAGCCTACCCTTCTATTTCTGTGACTTACTGAGCCCAGAGGAGAGGCCTGGTGGGAAAGATGGAGGAGCTGCTTGTAGAGACCCTGAAGCTCGTGGTCTCTGCTTTGGGAGCCAGGATAGTGGTGCAAGGGTGGCTCGTGGGGTCAAGGTGTTAGGTCTAAAAGAGGCTTGATGAATACCAAGTACAGGTTGTATGACTGCAGTTGAGGCCTGCCCTCGGTGTGACCAGGATGGGGCCAGAGCTAGGGCCCTGTGGTCATGGCTCAGGGCAGCGTCTGGGCAAACCCTGATCGGGGCCTGTTGAAAGGCTGCTAGCCTCACAGACCTTGCCAGTAGCCACTGAACTGGCTGAGTCCTGCCAACAGGTGTCAAGGAAATGTCTCTTCCCTCTGCTTCCTTCCTGGCAACCTTTCCCTCTGAACCTTTCCTGATGGAAGGATAACACCGGCCCCACCCTGAGAAGGGGAGCTGGTCGGAGATCGATGTGGTCTGGGCAGAGTCCTCGGCTGGACTCAGCATGCTCCCCCCAAACCCCAGCACTCCTTTCAGTGCCCCTCTCCCAGCTGGCAGGTGAACTCTCTCCAGAAGCACGACGCTCCTGAGTGCCCCACCTCTGGCACCCCATGGAATCACTCAGGCCCTAGGCCTGGCACACCCCCATAAAACTGCTAAACTCTCTACCTGCGAGGCCAGGCAGCTGCCCCGGAATTTGGGGCAAAGCGGCCTCCAGCTTCTCCAGCGTTTTACACACAGGAGCTGATGGGGTCAGCCTGGCTCCCAGACTGCAGCAGAGGACTCCGGCCAGGACAAGCTGGAACCCTTCCCTGCTCCTTGCTCTGTCTGGGGAACATTTAGCCAGCTGTCTCCCACAGAGTGTGGCCGATGAGGCTGGGTGAACACCAGGAGAATGACCATGGCTCTGGAGGTGGGGGGTGAGAGGGAGCTGGGCAGGTTGGGGAGAGCTGTTGGTGACTTAAGGCCTGTCTGCTGCCCAAAGGGTCAGCCCCATCCTGTGAAAACCTGCAGTTACCTGGAGCCCCCATCTGGGCCAGGAGGCCCATCTGCTCACTTGGTCCTGACCAAGACCACACAGGGAGGTACCACCACTGTCCACGTTTGCAGGTGGATCTGTAAAGGTACAGAGAAGTCAGTAACTCATTGGAGCTCCCAGAACTCGATGGCAGAGGGGCAAGGATAGCCCAGCGGCTTCAAGAGCTACCTCACCCCACTTGGTAACCCTGAGGGAAGAAGAGGGTGAAACAGTGTGGGGACCTCACCTGCTCAGGTACTTGGAGCCATAGGACTGCACTTTCTAGAAATGAGTTAAAGACAAGTGTCAGAGAGGATTAGGGGGTTGTGAAAATGAGGTAGGAGGAGAATCAATGAAAACAAACTGT
Source organism: Zapus hudsonius (assembly GCA_004024765.1). Taxonomy (NCBI): domain Eukaryota; kingdom Metazoa; phylum Chordata; class Mammalia; order Rodentia; family Dipodidae; genus Zapus; species Zapus hudsonius. The sequence goes on from PVHP010005585.1 coordinate 2,885, forward strand.
ATTTGAAAATGCCATAATGATGCCTGAAACTTTGCTAAATATATTCGTATATATTTCTCAGGATGCATTGTGTATATTGATGGAGGCTGTCAATAAATTTATTTTTAAAAATAAAATATATTAGCCAGGCATGGTGGCACACATGTTAGTCCCAGCACTGGGGAGGCAGAGGTAGGAGAGCCGCTGTGAGTTCAAGATCACCCTGAGACTACATGGTGAATTCTAGGTCAGTTGGGCTAGAGCAAGACCCTACCTCGAAGAAACAAAAATCAATAAATACTGGTCGGGCATCCTCTGTCCAGCAGCCCTGGGAGAATAGTTTGGTGAGACATCTGTCCAGTACAGCAGCATCAACTATGTGGCTATTTAAATAAAATTAACTAAAAGCCAAGAAAATGAATTTCAGATCCCAGACCACAAGCCACATTTCCACTGTGTAGCCACTGAGGGTCCTGGGGCATGCTGGACCGAAAGTAGATACAGAACACTGCCACCACCACACAAGGGCCGCGGATACAACTAGAGATGCTGGTGCCAGCACCCAAAGGTGAGCCTCCTACTCACCTTGGGCAGGGGAGGAGATCCTGGGATTTTAGTCATGGATTCCCCACATGACTTCAAATAACCCCTCTCCTCTCTGAGGATGGGCTCCCGGGTGAGATGAGAGGAAACAGACAGGATCTGAGGTATACTTCCTGCTGCTTTGCGTTGGGGACTCCTTTCCCCATCATTTTCTGGTTCCCATTTTGCAGAAATGCCAGAGCATCCACAGGCAGCCTTGCAACCCGGCCTGGATGTGTAATTGCTACAGGATCAGAGCTTAGTGTGGGATGGTGACTAGCACCCAGAACTGGACAAGTACTAGGGCTTAGTGTGTGACCAGAGTCAGGGATCAGCCTGTGTGTACATTGTCTCTTACCAGGATCAGGGCTCAGACTTTCAGTCTTTGGGAAGGAGAAGGACACAGCCTGTGACCAAGATAGGACTCAGCCCGTGACCAGAGTCAGAGTTCAGTCTGTAACTAGGCTTTGTGGTCAGTGAGTTCAATGTCATGGCTGAGTCTGTGGCGATGGTCGGGATTTGCTTCCTGGTGGTGGATTCTGCTTGGAAGCTGTAAGGGTCTCGTTCCTTCCAGGGTGTGTGAGAATGCTCTGGCTTGGGATCTAGATGACTGTGGCCAGGCATTCTTAGTAGGGGCCATGCCCCTTGAAGGAAATGGATATTGGTGTGGGATGGTACCTGCTAGGGCCAGGATTCCTGGAGGTTGGGGGAGGGGCTACAGGTTGTAAACTGGAACAGATCCTCTGGTTTAAAGTTCCAGGATCTTGGAGAGCCTGGGCTAGAGGAAACCTTCAAAATCAGCTGGACTGGGGAGATGGCTCAGCAGCTAGAGACGCTTGAGTGCAAAGACTCTTGGTGGGTTTGATTGCCCACTGCCCATGGAAAGCCAGAGGCACAAAGTGGTGCACGTGTCTGAGGTCAGTCTGCAGGAGCAAGAGGGCCTGGTGCACCCATAACACTTTCTCTCTTGCTTGCGCGCGCTCTCTCTCTCTCTCTTGAAAATAAATAAGTAAATATTTTAAAAATAAAATCATTAAGTCAAGACACTGATGTACCAACAGGGAAACTGAGGCTACAGCTAGGTCAGTATGATACTGCTTCAGGGTGGAATGCCCTGCCTCTAACATTCCTCCTACCTTGGGTTGGGATATGGTGGTTCCAGCTGCTATCACTCTGCACTATCTATCTAGTCTCTGGATCTGGAAGTGGGATGAGGAAGAATTTTCTTAAAGGGACAGGTCAGCAGGACAATCAGGGAGTTCCAATGCAAAGAGGAGAAAGGCGATCTCTCCCCCACCCCCAGGCCCCAGTCTGGGAGGGGAGGCCACCTCGTCCAGTTCATACTTGCCACAAGAGTGGGCAGGCTAGATCCCAAAGTCCAAGTCCAGCCAGAGATCTCCGCTACCTTCCCCCATCCGCTGGAAGCAGGAGCAAGAAGCTGAGAACTGAGTTCTGACTCAGCCTTGCTGCTGCTTTGCTGCTTCTTGGCCTGATATCAGACACCCCCTGGTGGCCACAGACTGCTACTGCAGCAAGGAGCCAGAGGCGCCAGGACTTAGACATGGGGTGGCCTAGCAGGGGGACCTCTGAGGTGTACCCAGATATCACCATCTTATGAGTCTCAAATGCCAGGGAGGGAGAAGATCCTACCTTCCCCAAGAAGGTCAGGGAAGCATAGCCTTATTGATCAGTCCCTCCGGACACCCTCTAAAGGTCCAGGCCACAGGCTGGCCTTGGAGTGACTGGATTTTGGACTGGTGTAGGGACAGTACTGACTGAGGCCAGTGGAGAGTGTTGGTTGGAGGATACAGTGGTGGCCACAAGACAGCAGTGTAGGGCTAGTCCTGGCAGTGACAGTGAGTTCCTGTGGGTGCTGAAGGTGGCCCTGAGGGAGGGAATCAAACAGCTGGACCAGATGTGACCTTGGGTCGGCATCTGGTCCTGGGTAGCAGCGGTGGCAGCGGCCTACTTAGACGACAAGTGTGGAAAGTGACAGACACTTGTGCAAAGGGTCCGGCAATCATGGTGGACCACAGTTGCTGAGCAGGAGCAAGGTCGTCTTGGTAGAGAAGGAACCAAGGCATTGTCCCTGAGGTCAGGCCTCCAGAAGGACTCTGGCTGTCAGTCTAAAGGGATTCACTCAGGTAGGTGTCTGGCCAAAGGCCTCAGAAGGACCTTCTGATGCAGGCCAAAGTGCCTGGGGCCAGTCTTTAGAAGCTGATGGAAATGAGGTCCAGGTAGGGGAGTGGCAGGTCCCCACTGTCACCAAGTCAAAGAATGTGTGATGAAAGCAGGCGGGAAGGCCAGGGGACAGACACAAAAGGTTACCGTGGAATCCATCTCCTCCAGGGTTTGTCCCAAGACCCCTTTCCTCGGGACCTCAGAACATGCCCCCTCCACTAAGGAAGGCCTGCACATGCCACCAACAGGACCCAGCCTGAACAGTTCAGGGAGGCCCCATCCCCCTCCTCTTGGATGGGTCCCAGTCCCTGACTCTCCTTGCCCATCACTCACCCACCTATTTATTCGTGCATCATCCTTCCATCTGCATAGCCCACCCATTTATGCAGCCCTCCCTCCATGTGCCTCCCACCAACCCCTCACCCCCATTTCTGTTCACCCTCACCCACCTCCTTCCCCATTGATCACCCATTGTCACACAGACCCAGACCTGTTACCTGTCCCTCCAACCTCCCACCCACCTTTGTCTACACTCACCTGCCTCCTCTACCCTCGCACCCACAGGTGCACAGCCCCCCAGCTCCGATTTTCCCTCTATCCTTCTGTCCATCCATCACCCGTCACCCAGACACAGCCACTCCCCTACTCCTGGAAGAGGCGAGCACAGACCCAACTCAGCTTTCCCGCTGGCGGGGCCCCAGCCGGCTGTCCTGGGTGTGCAGGCCTGTGCGCCGTACCCCACCCCCCAGGATCTCGCTCCTTCCCCCGACCCCCCTCCGCTCCCCCCGCTCCGCTCCCCCTCTAATGTGTGATCTGGAAGCTCTAGAAAGCCTGATGTAATCCGTAATGCAGTCTCTGGCTCCCGATTCGGGATCCAGTTTCAGAGAGCGAAAAGATTGGGGCGGAGGAGCAGCTCGCCTCTCCTCCTCCTTCTCCGCGTCCCCGGCCGCCTCCTCCCCGCGCCGCCCCGCCCCCGGCTCCGCTCCCCCCCCCCCCAGGAAGGGGAAAAAAGGCGAGAAGAGCCGGGCGGGCGAGCGGAGCGGAGCGGCGGCGCGGCCGGAGAGGGAGCGGCGGGCGCAGGCGGCGTTGGCGGCGGCCCCGGTGGAGCCCGCGGCCCCGGCGGCCGCGCCGAGACCTGGCCCGGCACCGCGCGTCCCGCATCGCCCGCAGCGCGGCCGCCGGGACCCTCCCGGCGCCCGGAGGGCTCGGCCAGGCGGGGGGCGGGGAGGGGCCTGCGAGCGCCTGCGGGCGAGCTCCGGGGGACGTCTCCGCGGGACCGGCCGCCACCGGAGCCCCGGCTCCGGTCTGGCGCGCGGCTCGGCCGCGGGCGATGCGGGGCGCTCCGGGGGATTCGCCAGTCGCCGGATCGAGTCCGCGCCCGCGGGGTGACAGCTGCGGGGAAGGTAAGGAAGGCTCCGGCTGGAGGCTGGGGGCGCAGCGCTGGGAGGGGGGCCGGGGAGGTGGGCGGCCGTCCCGACTTCCCAACTTCGCTGTCTGGTGCTCCGCGGCTCCTAGGCTGGGGCTTGGAGCTTTGGAGTTTGAACCCCCAGCCCCAGCCCCCTTCCTCCTGTGGCGGCGGCGACGGAATCTGGCAGGTCCCTGCGCGCCCGCATTGGGCGGGCTGAGGAGGGGGCGCCCCGGACGTGGGAGAGGCTTCTCTGCGCTGCTCACCTCCCCCTCATCCTCACCATACACAGCCCAGCGAGCCTGGCAGGCTGGCAGGGGATGGACCCCTCCATCACCCGCACAGACTCGCCAGGCTGGGGAAGGCGTTCCCAAGGTGCCCAGCACACACTGGCAGGGGTCTATGGGATCCTGCCTGGCTCCCTCCAGGCACCCAGGGAGGGTCGGGAGAACCCACCCGTCTGCCCCCTATTTTCTTCCAATCACACCCAGAGCCCCTGATGGGGCCCTCGATTGATTCCCCCAATACACGCAGAGCTGGAGGCGGGCAGCGAAGCCCCCATTCCTCTCGCAGCCCTCACCTACGGCCCCAGCAATGGCAAACAGACTCCTGGAGGCTCATCCCCCAAATTCTAGAAGAGGGCTGTCCTCATACCCCTCTCTATCACCACTGACACGCGCAAACGCCCTCGCTTATCCCTCCCTGTGTTCCCTTTTATTCGGTTGGGCCGCCGGCGCGGATAAGCCAGCCTCTCTGAACTTTGGGCCGGCCCGCTGCCCGCTGCTGTGAGCAGCACTCCGGGGTCCGAGTCCCCCGCGGGCAGAGGCCAAGGGCCTCCGCTGAGCTCCCTCGGAGATGCGCGCCTCTACCTTGCCTAACGAGCCGGGAGGCCGGGGGCTCGGGATCCGGCTGGGAGCCCTGGTTTTTGGTCCCCGCGGCCGCCGAGGCAGGACCTCGAACCTAGGGAAGAGGCAGCTGAGCCTAGATCGCTACGAAGCGAGGTGGCGCCAGGGTTGATCGAGGCTGCGGCTTTGAGCCCGGGTCCCCACGCCTGGCCGCGGCGGCTCCTGCTTGGTCACTCCCTGGCAACCCAGAGGGAGTCTCCGGCCTGGCATCTCAGACTCAGGCCTGCTGGGCATCTTACCCTTACCACTTTTATTTTGGGCTTCCAAGTTTTTTGGAGCGCCCGGACCCGGGCTAGGGCCGGACTAGCCTTAATCCACTCCTTCGGCTCCCATCCCCTCTGGAGGTCTCCATCACGTTCCACTCCCCCGGGTCTAGGGCGCGGATTTCTTAGCGGCAACTCCCAAGGAGTTACAAGGCATGTGGGTGGGCAGGGGGCGCGCACTCCCGCCCCAGAGGACGCTTGGCATACGTGTTGGGAAGGGGGCTAGGACGTCTGCGCATTGCTCCACCCTAGGGACCCAAAGAGACCCCTCAATGCCCCTTCCCGGTAAACACAAACGCACGCCCCCTCTCCGCGAAAGCCGCCGCAGGGCAAAAGCAGCGGCAGCGGGCGGAGGCGTGGGGGGAGAAAGGGAGGCTGGGGTCCTTTTTCGTCATCATCGCCGAGACCGTGTCTGGTGTTTTGGGTCTGGGAAAGCTAATGGAACGTCTCCCGGAACCTTCAAGCCTTCCATTTCTCGGCGACCCCCGCAGCGGCTGGAGCAGCGAGGGAGGTCGAGGAGGGAACCGTTCCTCCCACACCGCGGTTGGCCGCGAAACTCTGCGCTCAGATGCCGGGGTGCCGCGGGTCTGGCTTTGAGCACCCGAGCAAGGTCAAGCTGGTAGAGGAGGGGGCAGGGGCTCCTGGGCGCGCCCCCGCCGGCTCAGATTTGGGGCGCTGGAAGGTGTGCGCAGCCCTCCGAGCCAGTCCCGCGAGCTCGCCGCCCGCTCCTGGTCCCGGGAGGCGGACACTCCACACGCTCCGGGATTCCGGATCGCTGGGCGCCCCTCGCGGGGCCCTGCGCCCTCCCTCGCCACGCTGGCTGCCGCTCGGCACAGCTTTCAGACTTGTTGCGCCTCGATCTAGGGACGGGAAACTGGCTGGGGGAACCCCAGAGCCCGGGAGGCCAGGGGCCGAGCTCCGAGGCCCAGGGTGCAGCCGGGCGCCGCGCGGCTCCGCGGACTGGGATGCCCTGGGGGCTGGAGCGGGGAGTTTGCTGCCTCGGATCCGGGAGAAGGGCGCTGGTCCCCGCCGAGGCCCCGCGCGGGGGCGGATGGCAGGCGATCCGGTCGCCCTGGGCACCTCGCCGCACTCCTCGGGACCGGGGGCTGGCCGGGGAGGGGACGCCGCCAAGTTGCAGAGCCCTCCAGGTCCCTTCCTTCGCCCGCGGGTTCCGATCCCTCCAGGGCCTCGCTGGCTGCGCGGCGGCCGCGAAATGGGGACGCTCGTCATGCGCTCGGAGCCCTCGCGGCCCCGACCCGGCGCTGGCACCCCGAGATCCGGCATTCCGATCTCCGCAGCGCGCCGGGTCTGCGGCGCCTGGGCCGCCGGGTTCCCAGGCAGCTCTGCGCCTGCGGACGCGGCCGGGAGACCGGAGAGGAGCGGGCCCCGAGCAGGGCCGGCGAGCGGCCGGGGCCCGGGAGCTCCCGGCGGTGCCCTCGTCTCCAGGCCACCTTCCCGGCCCAGTCCCGCCTCCCGGAGCGAGCCTGGGGACCCCGGGCCCATCCCCAGGGGACGCCGCGGGCTCCCAGGCCCAGGCTCCAGGCGCGGGGCTGCGGCGGCGGAGGGCGGGGGTGGCGGCCCGCGCGCTGCGGGGAACGGCCGGGAGAGGGCGCCGGTGCTGTGCCGCGCCGCCCGCCCCTTCCGTCTCCCCGCCCGCCCGCCCGCCGCGGGCCCGCGCTCCGGCCCCATCTTGGGCAGCCCCGGGCCGCCCGCCCTCCTCCATTCACTCCCGCCGCCCGAGCCGGTGACGCACCTGGTGTCTCAGCCCGGCCCTCATGGCGGTCTCTCCCGACACTCGCCTGGCCTCGGTGTGGCGGGAGCGCGTGTGTGCACGTGTGCATGTGTGCCCGCATGCACGGGCTTGCGGGCCAGTGTACCGACGTGTGAGTGAGCCTTGTGTGCAGGCCTGGTAGGACGTAGTCAAACGCCATTTCACTGTCTGCCGTGGGCAGAGCGGGGACTTGCGTGTGCCCCCTTTGCGTGGAGGGGGGTCCTCTTGCTGCCTGGGCTGCTGGCACAGAGCTGTGGTCGGCATAGGGTCTGGGGTCCACTGCACAGCACACATGCCCACAGGAAGTGGACAAGCTTGTACTGGAAGAAGAGTGATGACCCTCAAGCCAGGGGGCTGGCAGGAATATGGGAGGAGAGGGGCCTGACTGGGAGCGCAGAGAGGTGGTCTCTGGAGGAAGCAAACCTCAGCAGGAGTGGAGGGAAGATGTGTCACTCCCTCTGCTGGAGTGCCCCCCATAGCTGGTGGGGTTCTCAGCTGGGGCCCATAGCAGGGGTCGAGGGGAGATGGTGTCATGAGGTCTGAGCAGAGGGTTTGGACATGCAAAGGCCCTGGGGCAGGTGAGAGCAGGTGTGAGATGGGCAGGAAGTGAGAAAGGAAGCTGCTGAGGAGCAGAACCCAGGGACACGAAGGGTCTTGGCAGGGACTCTAGAGTTGTAGGGAAACACCTGAAGGTCACAGACAGGATTGGTCCCTTGGTCTGGTGGACATGCCAAAGAGATGTGACCCGAGGCCCAGACATGCCAACGTGCATCATAAACATGTGCACAAACCATGTGGCTCTTGGGGACACATCTCAGCACAAGGACATGGAAAGTGTACACGGTGCACACATGCTTGGATGTGTGTCTACAGTACAGGATGGAGGGGCCCATTGTTGGCTCCAGGGGACATTTGTGGATGGTCAGGCCCATGCTACTTGTTTCGAGAATATTCTGGCTGGAAGGATGGAGAGACTCTGTATCTGGCCTACTGCACCCCCACTGAGCAAGTCCTGACCATAGTGTGCAGTGGGTGCAGGCATGTGCCTTTAGACTTAAGTTCTCATGGGACCCTTTGCTGTCCTGGCACCTCACCTTCTCCTGCCTCAGGACTGAGGTGGACACGGAGGGCAAAACTCACCAAGGAGGGGAGCATCCTCATGTCCTCACATGCTCCCTTCCCTTCACATTATTACCTCGTTTTCAGTGAGAAAGAGACCTGGGATCACACGGAAGGTCAGCCTGCGCAGGGTGCCTCCTCCCTGCACCCACACCAAACATGGTGGTGTTTGCTGGACAGGCTCGTTCTGCAAGGACAGTCCCTCCAGGGACATGAGAAGAGAGGGGCCTCACCAGCTCCCAACGGCTGTGTGAGCTCAGAGTTATGGGGAGGCAAAAGCAAAAGTCAGTTGGGGCCCACAGCAGGGGTAGAGAGGAGATGGGCTCAGACCCTCTGCTGGAGTGCCCCCCCCCATAGCTGGTGGGATTCTGTGGTCCTGCCAGAACACCCCAAAGTCTCCACCAGCAGGGTGATGTGTGTCAAACCTTTGAGTAGCTAAGGCAAAAGCACGGTCATTTCTGCCCCTCCCTGGGATGGACACTGTGGCCTCTCTTGGCCCCTCTCTGCTTCCTTTCTTCTCCACACGCACCCTTCCCACCATCCTCATATTTTGCTCATTATTGCCCGACCCATTGTGCTATTCTGGGGTGCCTCATACCCACTGCCCCCACTCCATCTCACCCTACCCTCATCGCCCCACCATCCCAATAGCCAGCGGTGCACCCCACCATCACTCCACACCTTCACTTTCCAGCCCCTCCCTCAGCACTGTCCACCCATCTTTCCTCTCGCAGAGGTCTGTGAATCCAGGCGTGATCAGGGGCGCCTCACACATGAAGTCCTGCGGCTGTGGGGCTTCCTCAGAGAGGAGATTGCAGCAGGCCTCTCCCTGAGCCAGCCCATTGGTCCTGTCAGGCAGATTTCCAGGAGCTCAGAGGCAAGACTGGGTTGTGAGATGAGCCCAGGCTGAGAATGGCCAGGCCTCTGATCTGCCTCGCCCAGCTGCTGGCCGCTTTTGGGGTTCTGACTAGGCTGAGAAGTTGGGTGGAGGGGCCTGTGAGATGAAAGAAAGGCAGTGGAAAGGCCTTGAAGCAGGTCCCTACAGGAAGTAAGGGACCACACGAAGGTGACTGGGCCCTCATAGAGGACCTCAACAAATTTGGGTGTCTTGGGAGTAAGAAGGAGTGGCTGGAAACCCTAGGACCCCAGAAACCCCCCCACCCTTCCCAGGCACCTCAGAGGGTCATAAGTCACCAAGAACTGAATCTTACCCTGCTTATTGGCAGGGTGACTTTGGCCCAGTCACCATCCTGGCCCAAGTGAGAATGCCAGAGCATGGTCCTGCAGGGTGCCCCAGGGTGGACATGGAGGGCAGGCTTGGTGGCATGGCCTCCTGGGAACTCATGTGACCCTGACTTCACAAATTGAGGGGAAAGGGCTGGTTTCAGTGCCAGGGAGACAGGCCCCTGTGTCCCATGTTGTTCCTGTGCATGATCCTGGCCCCCTGCCAGAGACATCCCCTCCCCATTCGTGGCCACACGCTGGCAGATCCTGTGTGGATCCCTGTCACCATGGCACACCAACCCCCAAGGCCACGGCCTCTCTCACACACCTGTACACTTGCACACTTGCACACAGGCCATTTATCTGCACACTGGGTGTGCATTGTGCTGGCACACAGTGCCCTGTGCCTACCACAGACAGCACACTCCCGCACAGTGCCATCCCACACTCACACACCTATAACTCACAGGAGTATGTACCCCTGCCCCCATCACACAACACTCTGAGAGCTGAGTTAGTATGGCTGGCCTTCTTCCTTCTTGGGCCACTAGGTGAGTTAGGTAGGGGGAGTGGCCAGCCAGGAGGGCTGCTCTCCCCTTCCACCTGAGCCCTTTGGGGTGGCTGTTGTGTGATAAGGACAGCCTCCATTGGCCTCAGTCCTGCCCTGGGGCATCTGGGGCCTGAGAGCCGCAGAGCAGGAGGCAGCGTGTGGGCATGGGCTATGTATGTGGCTGGGGCCTATGGAGTCTCACTGGTGGACTGGATCCCAGGCAGGAAGGGTCAAAGGACAAACGGAATTGAGGTAGGATGGGACACGATGCAGCCATTGCTAAGTTATCTGTGTGGAGGTGACAGTCATGCTGCTGTCTGTGGTGGCCTGAGTATGAAGAACCTGGAACAGAGCCCAGCCCGGTGCCCCGGTGCTCAGCCCCAGAGCCGCCCCGTGTTCTGCCTTGCCTTTCTGTCCTCAGCCAGGGTCTCATAGCAGCCATTGTGCCGTGGGGTGGTGGACAGAGGACGGTGGCTTTCTGGGCACTGGGCACCGCAGACCCGATGAGTGAGTTCATTTCCCGCCCGCCTGGGTCCTCCTGTCCCATGTTCCCTTGTGAGACTGATGTACTGGTGAGCAAGCCGCCCTGTTCTGCCTCCCAGCTGTGCAAGGACAGGCCTAGGGCTGTGCAGGTCCTCGGGGGCCCTGCAGGCGAGGCCAGGCGTGTCTGGAGGCTGTGGGCTGCATCCCAGGCTCTGCAGGCGTTCCTTCTTGGCTCTGTGCCTCGAGGGTGGCCTGTGGAGACTCTGGGTCCCCACTGGCTCTGAGCTCTGAGACAGCCACAGGCTTCCCTGGGTCCATGTCAGAGAGACCTCAACAGGGCTCACAAACGGGCGGCAGGCCCACCTGTGTCTGGTGACTGAGGCCTGGGAGAGCTACCATCCTGGGGCACTCCGGGAGAGGACACCCACCCCCATCCTCTAGGCAGCCCTCAGTGCTCAGGGTGCCCACCCCTCCCCCAGCACAGCCTCTTCTAGGACACAGGCAGGCACTGTTCAGAGGACGGGGGACTACAGAGTGGCTTTTGTGGCTGGTGTCTGGGATGCCATTGGTGGCCTGGGGTGGGTGGGGAGGGGATGTGAGGCCCAGGATGTTCGTTGGGCCTGTTGGTGAGGACTAGCCTAGGGCCTTAGGAGAGGAACCTCTGAGAGCATCCCACCCGTTTCCCTGGACACTGGGGAAAGAAATCATGAGGCCTGATTGTGCGTGTGTGTGCGTGTGAGTGTGCGTGCAGGGAAATGCATGTTTCCCAGGCTGGGGTGGAGCTGGGTGTGAACTGCTCATCGGTAGGTGCGGCTTGGAGCAGTCAGCTCTCTCAGACAGTAGACACTCGCCAAAGACTGGCAAGTCAAGAAGGTGCCATCCCTGTTCCTGCCTGCAGGTGGTGCACAGGAGCCTGGTCAGCGGTGCCCTTTTCTCTGGCCATGATTCCAGCCCTTCATCCCACCAGGGGGAGCCTCTCTGGGTTCAGGCTCCACTCCTGGGCTTGGAGGGATCTCCCCTCTGTTACCCTGCAGGCCCAAGGGCTGTGCCACACAGAGGCAGGCCAGCCTCCTCTGTGGAGGAATGGCAGCTAACTGTGTGGTAGAACTTTCTGGAAGTTGGGCGTTTGACCTGGAGAGGCAGGGGCCTGCAGAGCCTTTGGCACTAACTGGTCGCTGTCCTTGGGAAGCAGAGGGGTAGAGGGTTACAGGAGCTGCTGCCCAGTGACCCAGGTCTGGAGCCAGGCACTCTGTACCAGAGAGGTGGCCAGCTGCACTCACCACCGTGCGACCAAAGCAGGTCTGGCCAGCAATTTGAAGGGGCCTCTTTTCCCAGTGAGAGAGCCATGGATGGCCTTGTCATTAGCTCCAAACCTCTGTGGGCCAGGAGATAGCCAGCCAGGGCTGCTGGGACAGGCCAGGCTATGGCTCCCCGAGGCCCCTGTCTGATGCCTGGAGCATCTTTGAGTAATAAGACTGGTCAGCTGCTGTCGGAGCTGCCCACAGCCTACCAGAGTGAGGTCTGGAGGTGTGGGGCTCAGGGACCCCAGGTGGCCTGTGCACTGGTAGTACAGAGGGGAGGGGCACTGTCTGGGCAGGACAGATGACTGCTGGGAATGGTATAGTGGCCATAGGTCCATTGCTTGTGGAGAGGGGCATAGGCCTCAGCTGGTTTCTTGCCTGGGCCCTGACCACCAAACCTACTGCCCAGGTGTGCCCAGCTGCCTCTGGACAGCCCAGGGAGGGTGGCTCTGAGCCCGGGCAATCCTGCTCAGTGTGTAAATACACCATGTGTGTGCACATATACACACACAGGATGTGCAAGACATGTGCACATGCATGGCGGACATGAGTACTTCACTGCCCTGCCCCCATCCCAGCAGGGGCCATTACCTGTTTCTACTTGCTTACCTAACACTACCTGTGACCTTCTGTCCCTACTGACTAGGGTCTCCTCCTCCTCTGCCCAACACCTGTCCCCTGCAGTCACAGAGGCCTCTAGTATAGATTAGAGGAGCCCAGGACCCCTACTTACCCTTGGGACCCCACTGGGTGCTCCCCTACAAGATATCTGAGCCTTAGCCCTGGCCATCAAGGGGCCCCAAAAGGGGGGTCTCTGCTTTACCCAGCTGTCTACTGGGGGCCCTGTTTGGGCAGAGAAGGCTGAGAGGGGTTTTATGGGAAGGGACCAAGTAGGTAGGGGCAGAGGCCTCTGCTGAAGGACCCTGGGGGGTAAGGCAGGTGGTGCGCTGACACCTCGTGACAGGGCACAGCCAGGCCCTGTTGTGGCCTTCACACAGAGTCTTCGCACAGAGCATTGCCTCTGGGCCAGCAGGGCCTTTTCCAAAGTGCAGTACAGTGAGTTCAAGTCCATGAGAGGATGCCAGGGAACCAGAAAGGGAACCACCCAACCCCGACTGTCCTCCCTCTCCCGTTACCCCTCCCCCCAGAATTTCCCAGGAACCCCATGGATGGCACTTGTTGAAGGCCTTGGGGTCTCCAAAGGTACAGCTGCCTAAGGGGACACTGAGCATTGCCCTCACCTGTCCTTTCTTCTGTCTCCCTCATTGGGACCTCTTGCATCCTTAGCCATCAGGCCAGAAATGTGGCCTCTTGGTCCCCTACCCCAGTTGGCTCTGGCTCTGGAGCCATTCTTCCTTATGTCCTCTTTAAGCACCCCATGAGTGAGCCCTGGGCTGTCCAGTGACCTTTCTTTTTTTATTATCCATAATGAGTTACATTATTTAATGGGCAAACAATGAGTTGTTATCCCCAATTCCCCAATGCCCCTCTTCCCCATCCCCGATCAGCTGGATATCCTCCTCCATGGGCAGTCTAGATCAGTCCTTGGGGCTGGGGACCATGGATAGCCTAGGAGTCAGCCCAGTTCCACCTGCCCTAGTATGTTGTTACTGAGGGGGGCCCTGTCTCTGCATATCTCCCCCACCAAGGCTCTCACAATCTTTCCACCCCTCTTCCGCCCAGTTCCCTGAGTCTTGGTGGGTGAGTATTAAGGCTGTTCTATTGTTGAGGACTAAGGGGTCTCTGTACTTCTGCTTTAGGTTGTGTCGAAAATCACTGGTGTCTGTCTCACTGGCTTATCCTGAGTTGACTGATTGGCTGTGACTGTGGGTCACTTGTTCATCCCATCATTCTCTGCGGGGTTCCACATGGATCCTCCACGGTATGTCTGGGGTGGCTCATCTCTTGCCAGGATGTCAGCTATTGGCCTGCGGTTCGTTGGTAGGGTTGGATGAGCCACAGCTTTCTCACTGCCTTCTGAAAAATACAAACAGAATCTCCATCGGAGAGTGAGATCAGTATAGGTTAAATGAGACACAGATTTCTGAATTAGCTAGATTCTACTTTTAGTAGCCTCTCTGTCAATCGCTCGCACAGTGCATCTCTCATTGGGGGCCCAAGAGACGGGCTCCCGGTGCATAGTGCCCTAAATCCCCAGTTCCAGTTAAGGGCTCCCCCTCACTGTGTGGATTATTTGGCTGAATTTAAAAGCTGTTGATTGCCTCCCTCAGGTTTTGGCTCCTCCATTGCACAAGTGCTCCTTTCCTGGTTCTCTGTTCTCTCCCAGTAGGAAGTGTGGTCAGCCTACTCGTGACAGCAGACTGTGTTTCATGCCAGTGGTATCTGTTTACTCCAGCTGTCGTTGACCAGCTTCCCCTGGCAGCTTATGCAGTGCCTTCCAGCATTGCACTAACTACCATCTGGGGGCTGGATACCATTCTGGACCTCGCAGGGTCTCTCGATGTTGTTGGATGGTTTTCTGTAGTTTCTTCAGCAACAGAACCCTGCCTCGGGCCTGGGGAGGGCCTTCAAGAGCTTTGACAGAATCATGTTATCTGGTGACCTTTCTAAGGGACAGTTCTGTGGGTGAGGCACACTGGGGATCCACACCCTGGGCCAGTGCTCAAGGTGTGGGTGGCCATGACCTAGGGGTGGCCAGCAAGAACACTGGGAGGGCCTGTGCTCCTCCAGCAGCTGAGAGTCCTGGGGCAGCGGCAGGTGAGGGCAGAGTGTGGCACCTCTGTGGGCTTCAGTGACCATCTGTGAAGTGGATTCACAGCAGAAGGCCTTGGGTTAGCTAGAGCAATGTGCTGCTACCTCTGTGAACCATGATGGGCTCTCCTGTGTCTCTCACTCAGCTGACCTCAGAAGCCAGTATTGCCCATCCAGCTGCTGGTGCCCCATGCTCCATAACCAGATTTGGAGGCTCAGTGCACCCACTTTCCAGAAGGGCTGACAGGGACCTAGGAAGCTCCTGTGCCTGGCCTAAGGTCTTCTGGGGAGTCTATATCTGGGTCCCCCAGAAACAACACCCTCCACGGGACAGCTGTGGTGAGAGGGCCCAGGAGACAGGGCTATGAAGGCCCCCTGGGGAGAAGGTAGATTTGCAGGGGGGTGGGACACTCGCCAAGAATTCAGTCTCACAAGTTTGCCTGGACCTGAAGGAGGATGGGCAGTGCAAGACCAGCTGGCTTGTGATGAGATGGTGGCAGAGTGTGGGGGCTGTGCCAGGCTGGGCTGTTTTCTCCAGGGTGCCAACATTCTCCTGGGCCTGGGGTTGGCCCTTGATTTTCATGGGGCATTGGGAGAGTCTGTCCCTGCGCTGGGACTCTGGTGAGGGGCAGGCTGTGGCTATGGCCTCTCTGGCTTTTCAAGTAGGGAGGGCGGCCTGGGTAGGCTCCATGAGACCATGGCTACCCCTAAGAGTGTCTAGTTAAGGGCTGGCACAGATAGGACATACATGCAGGCAGTGGTGCCAGGTGAGAAGCTGACAATGTGGGCTTGGACTTTTTATTTTTGTTTTCTGGGGTTTTTTTTTTTTTTGAGGTAGGGTCTCGCTCTAGCCCAGGCTGACTTGGAATTCATTACATAGTCTCAGGCTGGCCTTGAACTCACAGTGATCCTCCTACCTCTGCTTCCCGAGAGCTGGGATTAAAGGGTTGGAGTCTGGAGTCCAGAACCTCCGGCTCCTGCCACGGTACTTCCTAAGCCTCCATTGCTGAAATTCCCTGAGGTCATCTCTGACCCGGAGCCACTAGTGTCCTACCCATTCCATAGAGGAGCAAAAGGAGGCTTGGGAGGACTGTCCTCCTTCAGGCAGCTTTGGCCCAGTGCAGGAAGGATGCCAGGATGGGATGCAGAGCCACGACCGACCTTGAGTCACCGGCCATTCTGGTCAGGTCCAGACTGCAGAAAGTGAAGAACCCCTGGGGCAGGAGGCTGCACACCAAGTTTGCAGAGCTGAGGCGCTGTACCTGGAGGCCTCATGGGCTTGGTGGGAGGGGCTGGCTCAGGATGATGGGCGTGGCCAGGGCCTTAGCAATGGTGAGAACCTGAGGTCAAGAGCAAGGCAGGTCCAGTATGGGTGGCACCCAGCATGCAGAGCCCAGACCTGCTCTTTGGGTCCTTGCCTTCAGAGGCTTGGGGTCAGTCACACATCAAGGCCCTCTCCTGTGGCTGGGAGGTGTCCCCTGAGACACCTGTTTGGGTCAGTCCAAGGTTCAGACTTGGTTCTTCCACGCATTCCCTGTGACCTTGAGCAAGCTGCTACTCTCCAAGCCTCAGCTTCCTCCTCATGAATTGCAGGGTAACTGTGTGGCCTCACAGAAAGGCTGAGAAGGGGCGTCAAGGGTGGATGGGGGTGAGGAGGGGGTTCTCTGGAAGGAGTGCACAGGGCAGGGGCAGTCACAGCAGCACCATGTCTGAAGCCTCTCATCTCCATGTTGTCCCTCCTGCCATGGGGAGGTCTGCACCCACTCTGGCTCCAGTGGACAAGGTTTGGGGTGTGCTCTGCCCTATCCTCTCCTGTCCACTTCCCAGTCAGGTTGGCAGGTTTTTCCCAGAAAGGAGGAAGGTCACTGAGGAAGGGAGTGAAGGTCAGAAAAGGTCAGAGAAGAGCCAGGCCTCCACTGGAGGGATCCAGGGGAGTGAGCACATTCAGGCCTCCACTGGAGGGGATCCAGGGGCAGTGAGCATGTCCAGGCCTCCAGTGGAGGGGATCCAGGGGCAGTGAGCATGTCCAGGCCTCCAGTGGAGGGATCCAGGGGCAGTGAGCACATCCAGGCCCCATGATCTGTCTGGCAGGGCATCACTGCCCTCTCTGTCGCCAGGGACTGCCCAGCCCCCACCTCGCCCTTGCTGGTGGGGGCTCCTGCCTTCGGGTCAAGGTCTGGCCGCCATGTGTCAGCTCTCCCTACTGAGCAGGCGAGAGGAGTTGGGATGGCACTCTCCCCTGCTCACTCCTCCCCCACTGGACCCTTACCTTTCTGCTATGCCTCCAGTGTGGCTGGATCAGAGCTGACCCATCTCAGACTCCTGAGCAGGCCCAGAGCCCAGGTCCCCAGAGACTCACACAGTCCTCTCTGCTCTTTGTCTTCCAGCTGTCACTGGTAACCACAGACAGTAAGGGAGCCTTGGACTTTCGGAGCCATCACTGCCCTCTCTGTCGACGACAGGGACTGCCCTGCCTCCATCTCGCCCTTGCTGGTGGGGGCTCCTGCCTGCGGGTCCCCTGCCCCTGGACGGCACCGCCTGCCGCCGAACCCTGGCATGTCAAGGCCTGGCCCGCACCTGCCTGCCCAGCCCGCGGAACCCCGGCGGCCCCCCGAGCTAGGATGAGGGGCCAGGCCGCCGCCCCGGGCCCCATCTGGATCTTCGCTCCGCTGCTGCTGCTGCTGCTGCTGCTGGGGCGGAGGGCGCGCGCCGCGGCCACGGGGGCCGACGCGGGGCCCGGGCCCGAGCCGTGCGCCACGCTGGTGCAGGGCAAGTTTTTCGGCTACTTCTCGGCCGCCGCCGTGTTCCCCGCCAACGCCTCGTGCTGCTCCTGGACGCTGCGCAACCCGGATCCTCGGCGCTACACGCTCTACATGAAGGTGGCCAAGGCCCCCGCGCCCTGCCGCGGCCCGAGCCGCGTCCGCACCTATCAGTTCGACTCCTTCCTGGAGTCCACGCGCACCTACCTGGGCGTGGAGAGCTTCGATGAGGTGCTGAGGCTCTGCGACTCTTCTGCACCCCTCGCCTTCCTGCAGGCTGGCAAGCAGTTCCTGCAGATGCGACGCCTGCAGCCGCCCCGGGAAGGAGACCTCGGCCCCCGGGAAGGGATTGCGCTCTCCGGCGACGACTTCTCCGTGGAGTACCTGGTCGTGGGCAATCGCAACCCCAGCCACGCGGCCTGCCAGATGCTCTGCCGCTGGCTGGACGCCTGTCTGGCCGGCAGCCGCAGCTCGCACCCCTGTGGCATCATGCAGACCCCCTGTGCCTGCCTGGGTGGCGATGCAGGAGACCCCGCCTCCAGCCCCTTGGTGCCCCGTGGGGATGTCTGCTTGAGAGATGGCGTGCCTGGCGGCCCAGAGAACTGTCTCACCAGCCTGACCCAGGACCGGAGTGGTCACGGTGGAGCAGGTGAGTGACTGGTGTGGAAAGGACCTCAGAGTGGCTCCGTGGCTGAGGGACTGCTGGTATGGGGAGGGGGATGTCCCCAGGGCTGGAGTCCGGCCAGCAGTCCTGTCTGGGCTGGGGGGGCAGTGTGCAGAGTTCAAGTTCACTGCTGACTCTCTGCTCCCAGGCTAGAAAGCCCAGCCCACACTGAGGCACTTATGAGCTAGTGAGAGGAGGACTAAGTGGTCGGGAAGGTTTAAATTCTCTGCTGGGACAGACAGGACCTTCCTTTTCCTCAGCAAGGACAGTTCTAACCTCTAATCCTTAGGGTTGGGGGCCGTGCTGGGGTGGGTCACGGTCTGCATTGGCAGCGAGCCGACTGGACTCTTGGAGATACTGCCAAGAGGTGAGATTTTGGGGTTCAGGGTAGCCTGTCTACAGCCGCTATGAGGGTCGGCACTGGAGTTGTGGCAATGGGAACATGGATGAAGTTCTGCCCTTGCAGAAGGGAGGAAGGCAGACTTCTTCCCAGTATGTGACCACTCTGGGTGGCACAGAGCACACCCAGCAGCCTGGCCCTGTCATAGTCAGGGCCACAGAAGTTTTTTGGACTCCATAGAACCTTGTCTGAGGTTCTGGGAGGTGTGATAGTGTGTGGGACAGTATTCCCAATGGAAGAACAACAGAGGCCCTAGGCCTGCAGGGGGTGGGTGTGCTCAAAGGCTTGTCCCAGGCCCCAAGGCCAATTCTGCTCCTGACTGCATTTGGGGGTCCCCACTGCCTGTGACCAACAGGGAAAGAAGACCTGGTAGCATCCAGGATTTGGGCCAGAGACCTGGGAACTGGTCCAAGTCTGGGTGAGAGAACACTAGGGCGTGAGAGGCCATGCAGGCCTGACCCCACTGGCAGTGCCGGCCGAGGTGGGCTGGACACTTCATGTTGGAGGGCTAGTGTGGGGCTGTGGTATTCGAGGCCATACAAGTCACCAAGGAAGCATGCTAGCTGTAGACCCCAGGTGAGAACCTCTGTGAGGTGGAGGCTGAGCCAACCTCTAGAGGAAATCCGGGTCCATCAGCAAGGCAGGTGCCAGCACCAGCAGGAAAGGGGCCCAGGACTGGCCTTCATCTTAGGCAGGCTGGAGGTCAATGTGACCTTGGCAGGGGCAGGTTCTGTGATGTGGCAGGGATGGGAGTGGGACCAAGGAGACCCAGTAAGAATGGAGGGAGGACACAGAACAATCACCAAGGAGCAGAGACATGGCCTGTGGCTGGTTCGGGGGTGGGAGGACACAGGAGGACATGGCCAGCTGTCATAGGTAGATCTGGCCATGGGTACTGCTCTGCCACTCCCCCTCAGTTAACTGCCCCGAGCCATGATTCGTTCATCTGTAAACTGCTTCTCAGGGTTGCTCTGTCACCTTGGGTGTGTAGGGTTCGAGGCTAGACCCATGATCACACCCCTTAGGCCCAGAGCACACCCTTAGCATTTTGGGGCAGACACTGTGCCAGGAAGCTAAGTGTTGCTCAGAGCTCTGTGGCACTGTGTGCCAGCAGCCAGGCCCCCTGGGCTGACCTGATGGATACCTGAGTGTCAGTGGAGATGCTCATGGGCCCATGGGATGGTATGTTGCTGCACTCCTTTCCTGAGGACTGACTATGTGCAGCCCCGCCACAGAAGCTGTATGCGTACCAGCTGGGCCTCTCTGTGAAATGTGTGCATGACCTTTGAGAAGTGAAGGACCTTGGAGAGGGGTTTGGAGCAGGACAGCGGTGCACTTAGGCTCCAGAAGCAGACAGTACCGGGGAGCCGAGGAGGAGCTGGGACAGGGATGTGGTGGGGCAGGTGTCCAGAAGCTGACCTGGTTGGGGAGAAAAAGAAGGAAGAGGAAGGCCTCTGGTGAAGGCCTCTGGTGAAGTGATGTGGATAAAGGGATGTGGGCTCGAGACAGGAGGCCAGCCTGTCAGCCCCCATGGTCTGGTCAGGAATGAGGACATCCACGGAGGAGGTGGGGGTGAGATGCAGCTAGGGTTGACCTGGAGGTCACAGTGGGACTTGAGGGTGAGGTGCATATGAAATGGGTCATGGAGTGGGTGCCCTGTGAGAAGGGCTCTGGCACCTGGTGAACCAGTACTGGGGTGATGGCATTGGAGCTCCAGCATG
Source organism: Zapus hudsonius (assembly GCA_004024765.1). Classification (NCBI taxonomy): domain Eukaryota; kingdom Metazoa; phylum Chordata; class Mammalia; order Rodentia; family Dipodidae; genus Zapus; species Zapus hudsonius. Next base: position 22,904 of record PVHP010005585.1, read on the forward strand.
GATTCCTGGGCCTCATCTTGGCTCATCTCTGTTTCTGTGCCAGCCCCTGTTCTCCCCCCTTGAAGCTTCCTCCCTAAAACAAGAAGAGTCAGAATACCTTCTTTCCTAGATTGCCACAGGGTAGCAGTGGGGTGCTCTGTGCTGAGCAGAGGCCACCAGTGATGCGATAGCAGGGCTCTCGTTAGCTACTAGGCAGAGGCCAACCGAGGCAGGGTGTGTGCGGATTCTCAGAAGGAATGCTGGCAAGGGGCACTCAGAAGCAGGCAGGAAGTGTGCGTGTGTACACACGTGTGCACATATGCAATGCTGTGTGTTTGTGTGTAATGCATGGTGGATGAATGCTCATGATGAATGTTACCATGTATCTCTGCATGCGTACGGCATGTTATGAACACTGCTCATTCATGCATGTGCAGGCATGCATGACAGGATCCTGGCATATCTACCAAGCATTGTGAGTATTGTGTGAGCCCACGTGCGTATGCATGTGCAAGTGTGTGGCACAGTGTCCATGTGTGCACACACAACAAACTGTAACTGTATAGATGTGCACATATGTATGCAAGTGGTACACTTTGCCTATATTTACATCCACGGTGTTTGTGTGTGTACACAGTCCTTGTGTGCCCATTTGTGCACGTGTGTGTACACAGTGTTGTGTGTCCATGTGTGCATGTGTGTGTGCACAGTGTTGTGTGTCCATGTGTGCATGTGTGTGTGCACAGTGTTGTGTGTCCATGTGTGCATGTGTGTGTGCACAGTGCTGTGTGCTCATGTATGCACATGTGTGTGTCCATCTGTTGAAGGTTCTGCTTTGGTTTGATGGTGCAGGGTGGAACCTGTCCTTCAGAGCTCCTGGTCTATGGGGAAGCAGTTTGGGAAGTCCACAGGCCAGGCTCAGCCTTTGAAGCAGGAAGCATGTCCTCATGGGTTGGATACAGTTGTCACCCAGGTGCCTGGGCCCCGCACACAGAAGACATCACAGTTTCCTAGACCATGAGAGGGGATGGATGGCCACAGCACCTGGTGATGGAGCGCCAGCTTTAATCTGGGAATGGGAGTGCCATGCGCTATTGAGACCCTGTGAGCTCCACCTCCTCCCATGGAGGCCCTCCCAGGCCCACAGGGCAACCTCCCTAGAGCCCTTTCCTTATGTTTTCTGCCCCTTGAGGCACTCTGCCCCCTCTGCCTTCCTCTTCTCCAGCATGCGCCCCCTTCCAGCACGCCCTGGAACTCTACTATGTTCCTTGCTTACTGTGGGCCTTGCTGAGATGTGAGCAGCAGCACTCTGTGTGCAGCAGGCACTGGTAGGAGCTGTGGAGGGACAGTCAGGCACAGAGATGTTAAGGCAGCAGTCAGGGTCACACAGCTGGAGAGGCTGGGCTGAGACACTTGCTGCAGTAGCTCCCCTCAGCGCCAGAGGTCAGGAAACCCTTCAGAAGACTGAGACTGGGCCTGGATCTTGCCTGCTGAGCTCTGCTCCCTGGGGGCTTTGTCCTTATCACCAGCTGGGGGTGCAGGCTTGTGCTCCCACCCCCTTCCAGGGTGGGCAGCCCGTGGCAGAGCCGCAGAGCCCACAGGAGACCCAGTTACTGTGTGGCCCATTTTCAGCCCTGCCCCCATCAGGCCTGTCCAAATGCCACATGGCCTTGTCACGCATCAGATTCCTCCAACACTCCCCAGGCCAGAGCAACTGTCCCTCCTCCCTGGCACCTTGGAGGCTGCCAGGCTCTGGCGCCCACCCCGAGTCTCGTGCCCTCTCTGTCTCCCTGTGTCTCCATTTTCCACTTCCATCTCTCCATCTTTGCCTCTGGTGAGATGGGCCATTTCTCTCAAAGGTAGTTTTAAATATTCATGTTTTAATTAAAGAATTTTATTGCAGAAGTGACATGTAAGATAATGGAAATGCAGCATCCTGGGGTTGGGAGTGTGTGTGTCCCTGTATGTGTCCCTGTGTGTGTGTCCCTGTGTGTGTGTGTGTCCCTGTGTGTCCCTGTGTGCACCTGTGTGTCTGTGTGTGTTCCTGTGTGTGTATGTCCCTGTGTGTGTGTGTGTCCCTGTGTGTTTGTGGTCCTGTATGTGTCTGCGTGCACACATCTGGGGTAGAATGGGCTGATCTGCATGTCAGCGTGTATACACATACACACAGTGTACTGGCCTGTAGCTCCTGGAGGGAGTGAGGGCCTGTGACTGGCCTGTAGAGTGGACCTGAGCCTCTTGGTCCTGGTTCTGGTACCAACTGATCAGTGATATGCTCCCCACCCCTGCCAGGTTCGCTCCCAGAACTTTCCCCACTTCCTCACTGGGGTCTGCAGGCTATACCTGTGTAGGAGGGCTAGGGAATGATTTGTGCTGGGATAGAGTTCTTGGCATGATCCGGAGAAGGTGGACCACAGGGCTCACTGAAATGTCGGCATCATGTAATGGCGTGTTTGTGTGTAGGGGGTGCTCGTTTTGCAATTTGGAAAAATCCAGAAAACAAGGATTTAGTGCCTATCATAGACAATGCTCCTTCCAGAAGGAAAGAAGAGGGCAAGGCTCTGTGGGGATACTGAGCACATGGGTGCCATCGTCCGTGCTCAAGTCCCTCAGCACATCACCTGCCTCCCCTCAGGGCCAGAGGTGCCCTTGTCTGGCTGGCTGCAAGAGGCCATTATGACCTGAACTTGGGTTCTCCTTCCCACAAATATGACAAGAGGGACATTAGCCTTTTGCCTCTCCATCCCATCTGACAACTGAGGGGGGGCTGGGGGGGCGCAGGGAGGACAACCACTTATCCAGAGGCCCCAGCATAACCTGAGACTTTGGGCTGGTAAACAGGATACAGGACAGGGAGAACCAGCCAGACCCAGAGAAAGAACCACAAATCCCTCACGTACCTCAGTTTCCCCTGGGAACTGGGATGAGTCAGCACTTGCTGGTTGGGCCTGCCTGAGGCTCCTTGACCTGGGGAGGGGGCTCCACCAGGAAGAAGGTGGTATACTTGGCCTCTGAGCCTGTCCTGGGAAGTGACCGCCCATCGTGGCCCTGACAAAAGCCTCCCACCCAGAGAGGGTCAGCTATGTCAGGATGGACTGGGTGAAGGGCTGTGGGGATGGTGAGTGGAGAGGGGCCTCAGGGGCTCTCCCTGCCCTGTTCTTGGTAGTCCTTCCTCCAGGTCCTGGGACTCTAGACCCAGCTGTCAGGATGAGAGTCTGGGCACCTTGGAACAGGCCCCCCAGTCCACAGAGGAGGCAGCTGCCCTTCCATCAGCCTAGCAGGATGGTCCCTGGGCCTTGTATCAGGAGACCTGGGTGGGAATATGGGAGCTGACCTGTAGCCCAGGTACTGGCCAACCTGCTGGACTTGGGAGCCCTCTGCTGGAAGACGATAGTAGTGCATGGTTCCCTTCCTCCAAAGGGGATCCCGGAAACTGGGAACCCCTGCTGGAGGGCACTCCTTCTGGCCCCCAAGCCAGCCCATTTGTGTTGCAGGATCTGGGGAGCCCAGCACCCCCAGGTCAGGGCACGAGGGTAAGAAGGACACCGGAGCCCCCTCACCATACACCCACGCTCCTGGGTGGCCGGTCTGCCTAGCGGCCGATAATTGGCTCTATTCATGCCTGTAATGAGATGGAAATGAGGCTGTCAGACAGAGGGAGCATTGAGCCGGGAAGAATGGCGGCTTCTTTCCGGGCCTGGAGAGGCAGCCCACCCCTCAGTCCAGCCTGCTCCTCCGCGGCCCCTTACGACTCACCCGGCCTTGGTGCACCTCTGTTCCCCCTGCCCTGCTAGCTCGATGGCCCCAGGAGCTCTTCCTGGAACACTCCTTCTCTGGCATGGATGCGGTCAGCTGTGAGGACACACTGAAAACGATTATCAAAAATAGCAGTTAGCAGTGTCTAAGCATGTGGAGGTAGTGGTCAAGGTTGGGGACCAACCTGTGACAGATAGGTGATGTGGTAGGGAATCAGAGATCCTATGCCCAGGATCATAGGTCAGTTTACGAAAAGGATCAGTGTGAGCAGAGTCAGAAACTGGTCTGGGATCAAGGTCAGGAAAGAGTGTAAGTCTAGGAGCAGGGCTTAGTGTGAAGCCAGGGTCAGGCTTAGTGTGTGACCAGGGTCAGGAATCTGTATAACTTGGATCAAAGCTCAGTGTGACCTGAGTCAGGGCTGGACCTGGTGGGGGTCCATCCTCAGAGCCAGTGTCCCCTCTCCCCAGCTTCCTATGTGCCCTGCCTCTTCTCTCCCCTCCCCTTTCCTCTCCCTCACCACCTGGGTCACCAAGGTAACCAACCCCGAAATAGTGGGTGTTTTGGCAGCTGAGTCCTAACCTGGGTCTATCCTGAAAGGCTGCGTGCTGCAGTGGTTGCCATGGGAACTGAGTGGCATCCTCCGATTAGCCCGGCTTGGACACCCTCTCTCTTTCCCACCCACTGACACATCACTCAGGCTTCCTCATGGGGGCTGGGCTGGGGCAGCACCCAGACCCCATCTCAAGCCCTGTCTGAATCCTGGGAAAGGGACGGCTGTGAGACCCCCCCCACCCAGCAGGTGAGACCCCCCCCCAGGCTGGAGGCTGGAGCAGGGCACTGATAGGCCGTGTGGGGATTTGGAATGAGATCTGGTTCAAGATCGGGAATCTGACCTGGTTGAGGGCAGCTCCTGCTTGTCCTTGGTCAAGGCATGTGACCAGCCCCGGCGGCAGCCTCAGAGCGGCCACCTGGGCCTCTTCTGTGGACAGCTGCTGTCCTGTCCTGCCCATTTCACCTGTAAGGTTTTGCTGCCTGACCTCGACCCCTAGTTTCAGGGTGGGCAGGTGTCAGTGTGCTTGTCTTCTGTCCCCCACCGGAGACCACCCCCAACTTGCAGGTTAAGATGAAGTGATATTTACCTAAGCACCCTCCACATTACAGCTCTTACTTAGAATTGAGACTCTGACCCCCGCCTCGGCACTTCATCAAAGCAGATCTTGGGTTCTGCAACAGTTGTGGGGGGTGTGAAAGACACCCCTCCCCATCCTGCCCACCGAGACAAGATCCCTACAAGTGACGGTGACGGCCAGACACTCCCCTGTATCCTGGCGCCCTCTGCTGGTTTGGCCGAGCACAGGCGAGGGAAAGAAGCTGTGGTCCCTTCCCTGGGGTTGCTACTCCCCTAAAGGTCCAGCCAGCGAGTGTACTCTACTTGCGCAGATGATAAAGCCGCGGTGTCTGGGACCTTCTGGGACTTCCCAGCCTCTGGGATTTCCCGCCTTTCCATTCTTACCGCAGGCGTCAGGGCCTCCTCCCCGAGCCACAAACCAGGCCCAGCAGAGGAGGCTCCCATGGGAGCAACTGGAAGGGGCTGGCTGGGCAGCCGTGGGCCTGGCCTGGCCCTGGGGTGCCTGGACGTCTGCCCTGGGCTTCCTCTGCAGTGATCCCCTCTCCTGTCTCAGAGGTTTCTGGGCCACTAGATGTGGAGTAGCTCGCAGGCCGGGCCCAGGGGTGGATATGTGGTGGCCTCAGTAGAGGCCAGCCCTGGACAGAAGCTGAATCGAGGGTGGTGACAGGAAAAGCTGGTTCCAGTGTCTGGCCAGTGCCCACGCTGGTTGCCAAGACCTGGCTGGATGAGGCCTCACTGGGGTGGACGGGAGCAAGCCTGCCTCGGGGCCGCTGGTGTGCCTGTCCCACGCCTGGAGTGTCCTTGCTGGGAGCTGACCCTCCCAGTTCTCCAAAGGATGCCCAGAGGCCGGGGCCACAGGTACCCGAGGCCCGACCACCCGAACGGGGCATCGTTTGTCCCGTCCAAGCCCGCAGCTTCTCCACCTGGACCTGCCGGGTCCCCAAAGCCTCCCTGATCCTCGCTCTCGGTTCCCCCAGGCGGCTGGAAACTGTGGTCCCTGTGGGGCGAGTGCACGCGAGACTGCGGGGGAGGCCTCCAGACGCGCACGCGCACCTGCCTGCCGGCCCCGGGCGTGGAGGGCGGAGGCTGCGAGGGCGTGCTGGAGGAAGGGCGTCTGTGCAACCGCAAAGCCTGCGGCCGTGAGTGCGCGGGCCGGGGTGGGTGGGGCCTGGCGGGGAGGCCGGCTCTGGAAGGGGTTGGGTGGGAGGGGCTGCTGGGGAAGGGTCCAGTGGAAGGAGGCCTGGGCCCCGTGGAGCGCAGCGTGGTTGGGAGAAGGGCCTGCGGTGGAGCCTAACCTAGGGTGCGGGCTGGGGGGTCGGGGGCCGGGCCCGCGAGGAGGCTGTGCGCTGGCACTTGGAGGTGGCAGCCCTCTCGTGCCCCGCCCAGGGGCCAGCCAGCTCCTGCGGGGTAAACCTCCAGGATGGATTTCTGTAATAAGGATCTCTAATGACCTCATGAATTTTTTAGCTGTTTCCATAAAGTTAAATCAAGTTCTAATGAGACTGTCATTCTTTGGGTTGCCTTTTTTTTTTCCTTGAATTTTCCTGGGGAGACAAGTTGTCTGGGGAACCTGGAGAGGTCCCTCCCTGCGAATGGGGCAGGAGTGGGTGGGGCAGGGGCTGTGGATGGTGAAGAGGAGGGGGCAAAGACGTTCCGAAGAGCTGTCCTACAGGTGACCACCTTCCTGCAGCCCTGGAGGCCGAGAGGGAAGGCAGCCTGCGGGGAGGAGAAACAGGACCCACAGGAAGGGGTCCGTGGTGACGGTGCTCTGGGCTGGGTCCCCAACGGCCCACTGGGGGTAGGCAGCCCCGGTGCTGGCAGGCGGCCCCTGGCCGAGGGCAGAGAGGGTCCCCTGTGGACGCTGACCTGAGCCCATCCATTCCGCAGCCGCTGGGCGCACCAGCTCGCGGAGCCAGTCCCTGCGGTCCACGGACGCGCGGCGGCGCGAGGAGCTGGGGGACGAGCTGCAGCAGTTTGGGTATCCGTCCCCCCAGACTGGTGAGCTTGGTGCGGTTGGTGGGCAGGGGCTGCACAAGCCCAAGGCCGAGAACGGGGAGGGGTTAGTCATTGCTGCCTTAAGGGGTACCTTGCCCTTAAGTGCTGGGCTCTCCCTATAGGCCAGACCCAGTTACAGGGTCCTTGGGGCGCCCAGCCAGTGGGGAAGCGGGCAGTCCTCGAGGCCCTCCGAGAGTCCCTGCCCGTGGCCTGCTGCCCAGAAGCAGGCCCGTGATGCTGCGGTGCTGATCCGCAGGTGACCCTGCGGCCGAGGAGTGGTCCCCGTGGAGCGTGTGCTCCAGCACCTGCGGCGAGGGCTGGCAGACCCGCACGCGCTTCTGCGTGTCCTCCTCCTACAGCACGCAGTGCAGCGGGCCCCTGCGGGAGCAGCGGCTGTGCAACAACTCGGCCGTGTGTCCAGGTGGGCGTGGCCGGGGGCGTGGCCGCGGGTGTGGCGGGGCGGGGCTTCCAGGCGCACTGGAAGCAGGGCCTTTCTGTCCCTCCACAGTGCATGGTGCCTGGGACGAGTGGTCACCCTGGAGCCTCTGCTCCAGCACCTGTGGCCGCGGATTCCGGGACCGCACACGCACCTGCAGACCCCCTCAGTTTGGAGGCAACCCCTGTGAGGGTCCTGAGAAGCAAACCAAGTTTTGTAACATCGCCCTGTGCCCTGGTAGGTGAGAGGGAGCCTCTGGGGGCGGGAGTGGGTCCAGTGGGTCACTGATCAGTCAGGTGCCCAACCTGGTCCACTCTGGCCCACCTCAGGGTGCTCAGAGGTGAGAACCTTGGGCCATGCCCAGGTTCGAGGCTGGGGTGTGGGCCTGGGGCATTCTCTCCCCAGTCCCAAGTGGTGTGTTGCATGGTGGCCCCCAGGGTGATGTTGACTGTCCCAGACTGGACCTCGGGGTGCTAGGTGTTCACGCCAGCTTCCTGTTCCCTTCTTCCCCCGGGCCGGGCAGTGGATGGAAACTGGAACGAGTGGTCGAGCTGGAGCACGTGCTCCGCCAGCTGTGCCCAGGGCCGCCAGCAGCGCACACGAGAGTGCAACGGACCTTCCTATGGCGGCGCCGAGTGCCAGGGCCACTGGGTGGAGACGCGAGACTGCTTCCTGCAGCAGTGCCCAGGTCAGGGTCCCAGCCTGGAGCCCTCAGAGAGGACGGCCCCACTGGGGGGGTGGTGGCTGTGAGGGTTGGTGCATTGTGGAGGTGGCTGGGTTGGGTGCAGGGTGAGTAGGGTCTGGTGGTGGGATTGGAGTACAGGGTCAGGTGGCAGAGCTCAGCTGCATGAAATGTTTGTTGTGTTCTGAGACAAGCTGATTTCAAGCCTCTCCTCTCGGGGGTTCAGATTCCTGTCTCCCTGCCCTCTGCCTCAATCTCCCTGGGTCCCTGTGTCATCTGGATTCTATTTCTCTGTTGTCCCCACGACCCTGTGTTCCTGCTTCCCTGCCACCTGTGCTGTCGGCTGTGCCTGCAGTGGATGGCAAGTGGCAGACCTGGGCATCGTGGGGCAGCTGCAGCGTCACGTGTGGAGGTGGCAGCCAGCGCCGAGAGCGTGTCTGCTCTGGGCCGTTCTTCGGGGGAGCAGCTTGCCAGGGTCCCCAGGATGAATACCGGCAGTGTGGTGCCCAGAGGTGTCCTGGTGAGTCCCTGTTCACACCGTGCTAGCTCAGGAGAGACTTGCTGTTAGTCATGAGGCATCCTGGAGGGTCTCAGCCTTCCAAGACACCGGCCCCTCCCAGACCCCACCCACCTGCCCACCTTACTGTGTCTGGCCTCTTGCAGAGCCACATGAGATCTGTGACGAAGACAACTTTGGGTCTGTAGTCTGGAAGGAGACCCCAGCTGGAGAAGTGGCTGCTGTTCGGTGTCCCCGCAATGCCACAGGTGAGGGTGGTGGCATGGGGAGAGGCCATCCTGGGCACGGCTGTCCCCATAGGCTCTGTTCTGAGACCCAAGGCCCAGGCAGCCTCTTGCATTGGTATTAGATGGCAGGGGATGGGAGTTTGGGACCTCAGTGTGGAGATATCCTGGCCACCACTGTGTGCAGAGCTCACTTGGGGCAGGATCTATGCTAAGCCCTCCTGTGGAGACGCCCATTGAGCCTCCACAACCCCGTGAGCTTGACACCATTGCCCATTCACAGGTAGGAGGTGGAGGCAAGAGAGGTCACCACACTGCTGTCTGTAAGAGAAGTCACTTAAACAACACTAGTCACAATCCCCATGTCAGCTGTGAGAAGTGCCTGGGGGCTTTCAGAGGGAGTGGAGAAGCACAGTGGGCTCCGTGAGGGAGGGGCTCGGCCACAGCTGGCGGGTTTTCAAAGCTGGGAACCCAGCCTAAACCCGGTTTTGCCCTTGTTTGCTGTGTGACACTCAGGAAGTAACTTAACCTCTCCGCACCTCAGTTTGCTCCTCTGTGACTGCCTTAGGCAGTCCTCCTCATAGTGCTGTTATGGGTGGTGAATGGTAGGGAGATGCTGGTGCTGGGTATTGCCAGCCACTCTTGGTTGGATGTCCTTGCGGACATAATGCAAAGCAGAGAAACGTGCATAACCACACCTCCAGTGTCCCTCATTTTCATCCCCATCTAAGTCCATAGCCTGAGCTTCTGCATTATGCCACCCTGAGGGGCGGGGACATGTGATCCCCCGGCCAGTGAAGCCCCTTCAGCTCTGCAGACCTGGCAGGGCTGTTGCTTCAAGAGGCCCTGGCTGAGCCCAGAAATGACTCCTTCCCCCCTCAGTTGAGGATAACCATTGTGAAAGTGCTTGGGGGCAGCTTGGCCTGTGCCTGGATCTCAGGGATCCAGAGCAAAGAGCACCCCCTGCCTGAGACCTGTGGGTGGGACCCCGGGGTTCCACAGTGAGCTCCCATCTGAGGAGTGGGTGGTCTCCCCAGGCCTCATCCTACGAAGGTGTGAGCTGGACGAGGAAGGCATCGCCTACTGGGAGCCCCCCACCTACATCCGCTGTGTTTCTATTGACTATCGGAACATCCAGATGATGGTGAGGCCAGCCCCGGGGGCTCCAGGAAACTGTCCCCACCCTTTGGACACGAGGCTGGGGGCTGCAGGGCACTCCAGGCATCGGAGGTCCCTGGCCCCCACCTGGCAGTGACCTGCAGCAGTGACAGCGTCCAGCCCTCTCCATCCTCCCCAGACCCGCGAGCACCTGGCCAAGGCTCAGCGCGGGCTGCCAGGGGAGGGGGTCTCGGAGGTCATTCAGACGCTGCTGGAGATCTCGCAGGACGGCACCAGCTACAGCGGGGACCTGCTCTCCACCATCGATGTCCTGAGAAACATGACCGAGATCTTCCGGAGGGCCTACTACAGCCCCACCCCCGGGGATGTGCAGGTGGCTCCTGAGGACGTCCCTGGGGGAGGATGGCTGGGAAAGTGGCAGGGGAGCCATCTTAGACCCCAGTCTGAGGCTAAATACTGGCTGTCACCCCATTATGACAGTGGGTTTCAAGCCTTGTTACACACCAAGCCCTGACCCTTGTAACACTCTAACAGTTACCTTCTTTGTTGCTGGGACAAAAAAAACCCGAGTAGAAGCAGCTTATGGGAGAAAAGGGTTTATTTCAGGCTTACAGTTTCAAGGGAAAGCTTCATTATGGTGGGGAAAGATGGCAAATGGTCCACATCATACGTCAACCCTGAAGAGCAGTAGAGCTTAGCTAGCTCCCAGTGGGCTGGACTAACCAGCCTCAGGACCCTCCCCCAGCAAGGTCCCACCTCCCAAGCACTCAGCCTGCTGGGACTAAGATGGAAGCTTCTTCACAAAAACTCCAGGCTGCATGCAACACACACACTGAGTCTGATTCTGCTCATGTTCAGAGCCCTGACCTTGGTCATCCACAGAACCCTGGTTATACTTGGAGCCCTGACTCTGGTAACACACTGATTCTAGTCATAGGCTGAGCCACAGTCCTGGTCATGATCACACAAGGCTGAGCCATGGTCCTGGTCGCACACTGATGCTTTCTTCCCTTTTGCTGTCCCTTTTTATTCCAGAACTTTGTTCAGATCATCAGCAACCTGCTGGCAGAGGAGAACCGGGACAAGTGGGAGGAGGCGCAGCTGGTACGCAAGGCAATCTTGGGCCCCTTATGGGAGTTGGCATCTCGGGCCCCTTCCTGAGCCTTGGGACAGAGAGGGTGAGGCTGACTCCCAGTATGGCTTTCTGCCCGTTACATGACTCTGAGGAAACCACCTTGTCTCCCCATCTGCGGAAGGGCAGTAGCTTGTCCCACCAGGTGGAGTGAGGACAGCTGGAGTTGGAAGTCATGTCCAGCGGATGGGACGCAGTGGGTCTTCCTCACCTGCACAGTGGTCAGCTCCCCTCCTCCCATATATCAAGTCTGCTACCACAGCTGTCTTCAGGGCAGGAACCCCATGGGAATGTCTCAGGACATGTCCCCTTCCACAGCCTGGAATCTCTGTGGAGAGCCAAACAGGGGCTCTGGCCTCAGTGATCTTGTTCACCCAGCAGCCCTGCTCCACTAGGAAAAGCCCCCACAGGGACAGAGAAAAGAGAGCAGGAAGGAGGTGGGAGGCCAAGGGAGGCTGGGATCCCTAGCTGGGGCACCTCCCCCAGCTTGGCTGCTCCCCCAGATGGGCCCCAATGCCAAGGAGCTCTTCCGGCTGGTGGAGGACTTTGTGGATGTCATTGGCTTCCGTATGAAGGACTTGAGGGATGCGTACCAGGTCACTGACAATCTGGGTAAGCCTCCCCCCTCACTGTCCCCTCTGTAGCCTGAACCTGGGCCCGGGGCAGGCCCTCTGCCTGTTTCCTCATCTGTAAGGAGCCGGGATCGGTTCTTTGCTGTGGCCTCTGGGCCAGCATCCCAGATTCGCTGGTGTCCTAAAGGTTGCTGTCAGAAGCCCAGAGAGACCTCGGGCCCAGATGAAACTCTCAAGTCCTCCTGCCAGGGACACTTGTAGGGAGCTCAGCCACCCCTCTGCCTGTCACCAAGAGCTGCTTCCAGGCCCACAGCATCTGGTGGGATGGAGTGGTATTTCCAGTTCATGGTTTCTCCTTATGGCATCGTGACAGTGCCCACCTTACAGGAATGTAGGCAGTGGCCAGTGCACCTGAGTGAATGTTAGCGATCAACACAGATAGATACCAGCACCCACGACCCCTCTGCCCAGGTTCCACTCCTGTGTCCCCTGGACGATGTGGCTTCGTTGAGATTCCCCCAGTACATGGCTTCACCTCCTCCACCTCCCCCACCCATGGCTCCCTCCCAGCCCGTGTACAGCCTCTACTGTCCATCATGGTCATTGCCATACCCCCATCACACCCTGCATTCTGGCTTTGGTGACCCCGCTTCACTTGGCTTGACCTTTGGCTGCCCTGTGACCCTCAGCTGCTTTCTCCTTTCCTCCACGACCTTCACATGAAGCTCATGGAACCGAGAAGTCACTTCTCTCTGCCTGTGGCGAGGCCATCTTTTAGAGGAACATGAAGTTCCCTGTCTTCCTCTCCCTCCTCGTGTTCTGCCCCTTACTCTCTCTTCCTCCCTCTGCTCTCCTCTCCCTGGGATGTACCCTCAGGACTCTCTCCTAAGTGGGCCATCTATCCTAAGTCACCTCTACAGAGAGGACTTCCTGGCCACCCTGTCTGGGAATGTCACCAATCACTGTGGTCACCACTGCCAGGCAGGACACATGGCCTCTCCATGTGTGCCCCTGGAGGGTTCTGTCTCTCCTTTCTCAGTGCCCAGATAAATGTGGCACACAGTCAGGGTCTGACACAGGCTTGGCTAGAGGGCGCACTCATTCCTTGTGAAGCACTGAGCACCATGGGCTGGCTGGACACTGAGTGTGCCATTGAGAGAGGGCCAGTGTCTGGAAGGAGGACAGGGTCAGGTGGGGAGGCTGCTGAGCCCAGTGGAGCAAGGAGACGCTAGGCAGGATATGGAGCTGTGGGGTGGTCATAGCCTGCTCAGCAAAGATGAGCAAACGGGGGAGGGAAGCATGGGATGAGGTGTGGAGCTCAACAGCTCAGTCCCTCCCCGTCCACATTTATGCAAACAGGTCCCAGGCTGTGGGCACTGGCTGAAGGGGGGCAGTATCTACCCACGATAGGTGGCCAGGAGTGGAGGGGGACCTGAGGCACTACCTCTCTCACAAGAGCCCTCCACATTCCCAGCCCTGACCTCCTGGGCCTTCTGTCACTTGGCCCTCTGCATATGGTGCTGGAGGTGGTAGGGAAACTCTTCTAGGACACCCCTGAGGCTGGGGAGGATCGTCTGCTGAGGTCAGAGCTGGGTGGGATGGGCCAGGAGACACCATGACAGGCTGGGCTGGCTGAGCTGCAGGATGGAAGGGTTCCCACTGGCCATACTTCCTTGAACTCTCCCCCAGACCTACTGCCCTCTTTCATCTAGGCTGCCCACCCTGAGAAGAGAGTCACATACCTTGAACCCTTTTTCCCAGGGAGCAGGACGATCAGTAACCCCACCCCTACCTCACATTACATCCATCTTTGACAGAGTGAGGAGTGAGGGGAGAGCAGCTCACAGAGCTGGGAGACAGTTGGCCTGTGTCTTTGGCTCCCATATTTCCCTCTGTGCCCACAGAACCCAACTTTGACCCTTCCTCACCATGGGGGCCAAGTCTGAGCCTGGGTCTTCATAGGGCTGAGCAGTGTCCTCTCAAGCCTGACTCATCAGGAACAAAGCCTTCTGAGGACTCTGGACACTCCTGCTGTCCCACATGCTCCCCATCAGCCAGCCCTGGGCTCTGGACAAGAGCCCACCCAGGAGTGGGGCCTGCGGAGGGAGCAGTGAGTGTGAAGTTGGAGTCTGCTGGCTGGGGGTCAGGGCACCTGGCAGCAGCCTGGCTGCCTACTCGCACCCACTCCCAGCCTCCTGCACCTCGGCTGGTTTGCAGCCTGGGTCCCAGCTGACACCCTAGGAGGTTGACCCTCTCTCCTGTCGTTCCTGCTCCAGTGCTCAGCATCCATAAGCTCCCAGCCAGCGGGGCCACAGACATCAGCTTCCCCATGAAGGGCTGGCGTGCCACAGGAGATTGGGCGAAGGTGCCAGAGGACAGGGTCACCGTGTCCAAGAGTGTGTTCTCTACGGGGCTTGCAGGTGAGGCCTAGGAGCTGAGGGCAGCAGCATCTGAGGGCTGTCAGACTCACCCTGGGAAGTTCCTTGTGAGCTTTAGTCATTGCCTCCAACAAAAGGACACATTCCTGTTACTTCTAAGGGTCTTCAAGGCCAAGGCCATTCCCCTGCAGGAAGTTATCCCTGTTCTCCCTTGGGGAAAGCCAGTGGGCTGACCAGCTCAATGCAGGGAGAATGGGCTGGCTGGGACACACAGTAGTGAAGGCACCAATTGCCAGGGAGAGAAACATCCAGTCTGCCCACAGCCCTCAAGGGTCCTTTAAGAAAAACCCAGCTCCTTTCCCTTCCACCTGGGCAGCTGCCCTGATCGCAGCTGCAGCCCTCTGTCCATGCCAGGACTGTGGGCAGGCCAGTGCAGGCCATTGGGGAGGGTGCAGGCTAGTGAGCACCAGTGTGGTTGGGGTGACATGTGTGCTGCCTTCCAGAAGCCGATGACTCATCTGTGTTTGTGGTTGGCACCGTGCTCTACCGGAACCTGGGCAGCTTCCTGGCCCTGCAGAGGTGGGTGATAAGGACAGGAGAGGGGCTGGACCCTTCCAAAGGCTAGGGGAAGCTGGGTGGTCTGGGCACCGGTGTAGAATTATTGGCTGCATGAGACAGGGGCCCAGGGAGGCTGGGGCTGGAGACAGGCTGCAGGGTTCACCCAGGGCTCTCCTGCATCCCTAACAGCCTCTACTGCTTTGGTGCCCCCAGGAACACAACAGTCCTAAACTCCAAGGTCATCTCGGTGACTGTGAAGCCCCCGCCTCGCTCCCTGCTCACACCCTTGGAGATCGAGTTTGCCCACATGTACAATGTGAGTGCTGTGTGTGTGTGTGTGTGTGTGTGTGGTGCCTTCATTTGGTCACATGTAGTCTGGACACCCTATTCTCAGGCACTAGCTTTCAAGGTCACAACAGCCTTACTAGAGCTGCTTTTATCTCTGAATTCCAGGCGGAGAGTTAAGGTTTAGAAGGGCAGGGACTTGCCCAGGGTCACATCGCAGATTAACATGGGTGCTGGGAATCAACCATGTCTAATCTACCACCCGGGCTCCATGCCTTCACCTTGGGCCCTCAGGCATCTAATGTTCCCCCAGGAGGGCAGCCATTGCCTTCCCAGACATGGAGCGAGTCCTGTGCTCATGGCCCTGCATCATGGCAGAGGCCTAACAAGCCAGCCGCCCATATCAGGTCCCCAGCTCCCTGGGAGGCCAACCTCTTCCATGCCCAAGGTTCCCATGCAGCTGGGAGTGTGAGGCTGCCCCCTTCCAGAGTCACTGATGACTGCCAGGATAAATGATGACTGAGCCAAGAGTGTCCTCCCTGGGACAAAGCCTGAAGTCTAGGCCACTGCGGCCATGTGACCCAGGGATGCAAGGCTGCCTGGCTAGGCAGGAGGAACCCCTGGTTGCTGTTGTTCCTCACCCAGGACTAGGTGGAGGTGATAGCCAAAGCTCCAGTGGCCCACTGAGCAATGTGCCCAGGTCACCCAGCCAAGGCAGGGAAATTCCAGGCCACAGCCCTCAGGCCAGGGTGTGGGAAACCTTGGGAAGAACCCTTTCCAGCTCTGTGACCTTGGGAGAGCTGCTTGACCTCTTTGCACTTTATCTCTCTCCCTCATCACATGGAAGCGAGTCATTACCATGAACACTTAGTGTATGTCGCTGCTGTGGAGTGTGGACAAACCCTACTGCAGCCACTCCCGTCTCTCCAGCGCTGGGCCCAGAAGGTCTCCACTGGGAGTGTCCTGCAATACAGTCTTTGGACCTGTTTTCAGGACCAAGGACAGCAGCCGATGGCATGCTTTGTGGAGCCCCCTCTCAGGAGGGTCATCCCTTTCACCACTGGACATGAGTTTATCCAGATGGCCCAGCCATACCACTGAACCTGAGATAGAGGGTACAGGTTCTGTCCATAGCCACATGATGGACCCTGGGAGGTCAATCCAGGTCTAAGTTACTTTGGGCCAGTCCCATTTCTGCTTTGAACCTCAGTTTCTTCCTTATAAATGCAGTTTCTTGGGGAATGGGCACCAGGAGTGTATCCAGCAACCACCTGGGAGGGGACTGGGAAGGTGAACGGCCCTGACTCCTCCTTCTCTCTCAGGGCACCACCAACCAGACCTGTATCCTGTGGGACGAGTCAGATGTGTAAGTTCTCCTGGCCCTTGTAACCTTAGGGTGCTGGGGTGAGGGAGGCTCATGGCTGTGGGGGGACAGGATTTAGGGGGTGACCCCTGTCTGCTGGCCTCCTGTCCACTGGTGTTTCTGCATGGTCCTCTCCTCTCCTTGCTCTGGTCTGGCTCTGGAGCCTGCCAGCCTTCCCCACACTCTGCTGGGGAAGGAACAGCTCAGGGGAAGAGGCTTGGAGGTCTGCCCAGGCAAGATATCCATCCCTGTCCCCTGCCCAGGACCAAGTAGTCCTGGTGGTGGGTGGTGGGCAGGCACTGAGAATCGGGAGTATGTTTATATAACTGAGGCAACTTGAGAGGGATGCCATGAGATTCCAAGCCATCACATGGGATGTGGGCCTCGGAGGCTCTGAGCAGCATCAATAGCCCTGGGACCCTGGGCTCGGATTTTACTAAGTCCTTAGCAGGCACCAGCCTGTGCCAGGCATAGCATAGAACCTCCAGACTGGGGTGTGGATCCCTGGGGGAGCCAAAGGAGAAACATGGTGGAAGTCTGGAAGGCCAAAGAGCTTGGGATGGGGGGCTCCAGACTGTGTAGTCCTGGGACGGGGGGGGGGGATGTATTCTGGGTCCCTGCGCCTTGGTGAGTGTTAAGGATGGTCTGTTTCGAAGCTGGGTGCAGAGGCCCTGTCCCCTCCCCTGGCCAGGTGTTGACTGGGCTTAAGTGGCTCTAGTTTCCTCCATCCTGGTGAGGAGAGAGTATAAAGAAATGGATCCATGTGGAATGTCAGGTTCTGCCCTGTGTCAACATAAGCTGGGAAGGATCAGGGCAGGTGGCACTGGGTCTTCTAAGTAGGACCATGGGAGCCTTCATGGGGGTATGATGTCTGTACAGGGGCCTGGCAAGCTCTGCAAGGGGTGTCTGGGAAAAATCAGGGTGGCAGAAGGAACAACCAGTGCTGAGTCCCCACAGAGGGGATGCAGGACCATATTCCCTTACCTGTGGGACAAAGGGCATGCTAGGAGAACCAGCCCTGGAGCTTGCCCGACGTCTGTGGGTTCTTCAATCTTCGGAGGCAATATGTGCACCAGCAAGGTCACGGGAGGAAGTGGGAAGGAAAAAGTGAGGAAAACAACCCCAAGTTCCGGGTCCCCAGCTTGACCCCTGGAACTGCCTTGGGGAAACTTGGAGCTTTGCCTGTTGGGAGTGAAAGTGGTGCTGAGTGCAGGCACCTCCATCGGGGTGCTCAGGGTCACCCCATCCTAATGGCATCCTCCACCTTGTACCGATATGAATGCCAGAGCAGCTGGCCTCCTGGCAGGGGCGACCCTGCCCATCTGATTTAAGAACCCTGACCTCTCGGGCTGAGCCAATAGCTTAGTGGTTAAGAGTACTTGTTGCTTGAACGTGACATTCTGAGACCACGTAAAAAGCTGAGCGTGGCCATACACATCTGTTACCCCAGTTCACTGGAAAGGGAAGTAGGCAGAGACCAGAGAATCACTGGGGCTTGATGACCAAAAAGTAGCAGCTTCAGGTTGAGGGAGAGGTTATCTTGAGGAAGTACGTGGATAAGTATTAGAGAAGGCACTCAGCTTCTCTGGCCTCCACATGCAGGCACACTTGAGGTGTGCACACCATACACATGCGTATACCACGTATAATACACCACACACATTCCTACACACAAAAATACAAAAAACCCACTGTCCTATGCAGGCTGTGACAGAGGAGGCCATGGTGGGTGCCTCTGAGCAGACTCAGCCACAGGAGTTCATCATCTTATCCCTGAGTTGGTGGTTCCCTGCACCAGGGTGGGAGCCAGGCAGCTAAAGGAACCATGAAGCCATCAGGAGCTGCTCATTGGCCTGGCCCCCACCTGCCCTCCCCTCTCAGCTATGGAGGATGCCCTTAACCTGCCTTCCAATCCAGAAAACTCTACCCCAACCCTGGAGAACTGGGCCATCAAAGATTGGGCCCCAGGTACAGCAGGAAGGTGCCTGTGTGGCTGAGTGGCCCGGTGTCTGAGCAGACAGTGCTCTGTTCAGTTCTGGAGCTAGCCTGGGCTGAGAGCTGTTCACTCATTACAGTGAGCAGTGAGGCCCCAGAGACTGGAGCTAGCCTGGGCTGAGAGCGATTCACTGCGGAGAGTGAGAAGTGAGGCTTTGGCCAGCAGAAAGCCCAAGGGTTACTGAGGTAACTGCTCAGAACAGGCAGCCAGGATCTGAGAGGGAGGCTGGAGAAACTGGTTTCTACACCTTCTTCACACCCTCTGCTCCCTGTTGGGTAATTGACTCTTTGTATCACAGCTGTTAGCCACTCCTTTCCCTGTCTCAGAGCTGGGGCTTTTCCCCATTGACCTGAAATGTGGGGTGGGGTGCTGGCTTCCCAGTGTGCCCCAACCCTGCCTGTGCTGGTGTGGGCCTGCTGGTTTGTGCTCAGTGGAGAAAAGGACTCTGCAAAGGGAGGGGACGAGAATTGTCTGTGACTTCTGTGACTGCCACCCGGCAGAGGGTGACTTCCTGGTATTATAATTGTAATCCATAACCAAACTTTATCTTAGCCTAAGGTAGAGCCTGGACCCCTAACTTTAAACTGGCCCTATACATTGGACATGGGCTGAGGCGTGACACTGGTCAAATGCTGAGGTTTCCTCAGGGACACAGGCTAAGCTCTGACCTCGGATGCTCACTGAATCAACCTTCTGATTATAACCCGAGATTAGATCCTAGTGACATACTGAGCCCTGATCCTATTTACATATGGAGCCTCACTCTTAGTGGTAGGCTCAGTAAGCCGTGACCCTCATCATACACTGAGCCCTGATCCTGGTCCCCCTTGAAGCCCTAATCCCTGGTCATTCCCCAAGCCCTGTTCTGGTCACATACTGAGCCCGAATCCTGATCACATAATGAATCTTGGCTTAGGTATCATACTGAGTCCTGACCATGGTCAAACACTAAGCTCTCAACCTGGTCACACTGATTTTTAACCCTGGTCATACTCTGACCCATGACCCTGGTCACACTCTAAGCTCTGAGCCCAGTCACACACCTGGGCCCTGACCTTGGTCACAGGTGGAACCCTGCCCCTTGTCTTAGCGGAGGGACCTGTACACATGTCATACACTTGGAGGATTTCCCCCCCCCCTCCAGCCACGTGTGGCAGGGATAGTGTGACACATTCATCTTGCAGAGAACAAGCTGGAGGCTTCCACCCACTGTGCGGACCCTCTGCTGGCCTCTTCTCCAGTAACCCTCACACAGCTGCACACAGGTTCTGGCGTCCACACTGGAGGTGTCTGTTCAGGCTCTGTAAGCGCTGGTCAATAGCCTCTGGTGTGCGCCTTACCCTTCAGGTCACTTCTTAACCGAACACCCTCCCTGGATTCTGGGCTGGAAGCAGAACTTGAGAGCTCTGGGGCTGGGGAGGTGGCTCAGGTGCAAGCACAGGAGCACGAGTTTGTATTTCCAGCATGGAAAAAGCCTGGCATGGAGACACAGACCTGTGATCCCAGGGCTGGGGATGCGCAGACAGGAGGATCCCTGGGGCTTGCCGGCCAGCTAGTTAGCTGAATTAGTAAGCTCCGGGCTCCGAGTGGAGAAAGACACATCTCTGCCTCCACATGCACACGTGCCCGCGTGCATCTGCCCACGCATGGACACACCACACAGCTCTGTCCCTGATGCCCCTACACGAAGTGGGGGTGGAAATGGGGAGGAGGGGGGACCAGAGCAGACCACTCAAGACCAGTGACATACCCCTGCACAGTCCCCAGCCTTGTGTGTCTCCACTCGGGGTCATACCTGTACCCCAGAGTCTCATGCTCTATGCTGAGGATTAGAAAGGGTTTGTGAGTGTGAGTGGACAGCTAGAACCAGGGCTAGGTGGGTTCTGGTGGGCAGCTCTGGGCGGGCAGTGAGTGGGGCAGGTGGGTAGGCAGAGGAGCAGGGTGAGGACAGGTTGAGGGACAGGGTGGGTGATGCGATGGTGCAGGCAGGTGGCCGCCAAGAAGGTTTGAGCCCATGGGGTGGAAGCTGGTAGTCAGGAGGGAGGAGGGTGGGGAGAGCTGGGGAAGGTCAGCTCCCTCCGGCTACCTCGACAGGGTCACAGAGTGCCACATAAGGGGGTCGTTTCCCCCAGCTCTGGGGGCTAGTTAGAACTCAGAATGGCGTTTGGCAGGGCTGCTGTCTGCAGGAAGTATGTACATTCCTGCCTCTGGAATTCCTGTCCCTCCATCTTTGTATGGCCATCTGCTTTCTGTGTCCCGGTATCTACTCCTCTGCCTCAGGCGACTCCAGTCCAGAATTATGTCAGCTCCAGATCCTTAACTCAGTTACACCTGCGAAGACCACTTCCATATGAATCATGTTCACAGGCTCGGGGTGGGGGAGTGTGTGCACATATATTTGGGGGACACTGGTCACTTCACTGAAGACTGAGGTGTAGGTGGTGGTGGAGAGATGGATCTGCCTTGGGGGCTGGGATTTAAGGAAGGCCTCTTTGAGCCCCCAGCTCCATGATCCTAAAAGGACAGTGCCCTGGAGCTTTGCCCAGGAGAATAGCAAACATTTTTTCAGTTTTTCATAGTTCTTAAAAAAAAACAACACCCAGTTGCAAACTCAAGTTAGAGCTGGCAAGATCCTCAGAGCCTGTCTGTTCTACTTTCAAACATGGATCAACCAAGGTGCAGCGTAGGGTTGTTTCCAGGCTAGAGCACAGGTCTAAGACCCAGGCTTTCCCAGGGCTTGGGAGGTGTTCTGCCAGATGTGAAAAACCCAGATGTGTTTCTGGCTGATGCACCCATTGGCTGTAAAGGCTCTTAGCAATCCTGTAGCAGCTCTTGTCTAACTGGCTTGCTTCCATAGCTTGCAGGCTCTCCACACCTTTTGCCTGGCAGGTTCTGGCCACTGGAACAAGAGGTTCAGGTGGGCTAGAAGACAGTGTGGTCAGTGAAAGACCACCAATCCGTGGACTAACCCTTCCAGGCCCCCTGAGGTCCCCCAGTTCATCCGGGAGCTTTCTCACTCTTTTTTTGTCGTCTGAGGAGCCCAAGTGACCCTGATGAACCAGGCCCACCCTTGGGCATCCTAGTGGACAGCCAGGTCCTAGGGAGATCTCTCCACCAAGGCTCCCTACCAAGAGCACTTCCTGGTCCCTTTAAGAGCCCAGCCTTCCTCCAAGGCAGTCTCCTTGGAGAGGGCAGAAATGGGGTAGGCAGGGAGCCAAGGAAGGCAGGCTTGGCAGGGCCCCCTGGGCCTGTCACCTCTCCATGGGACTTGTTCCTGAATGGGCTGGGGAGGAAGGAGGGAGTGGGGGCCTCTTTGATGTCCTCCAGGGGCCTGGGAGCCACTGATGTAAGCAGGGAGGGATGGGGGCCCTTGCTTGGTCCCCTTGCACTGGATGGAGGCCAGGGACAGAGGGGCCATCCTCTGAATCTGTCCCTCATGTGCCGCTGTGATGGGTATCGACCTGGTGGGGCCTGCTATGCTGTACTCACTGCGGTTTCCTTCCTGCTGAGGGCTTGGGGTGAGTTGGGTCATGAGGTCACACCCAGGGACAAGCTCTCCTCTGGGGGCGCAGAACTTGGAGTAGGCTGTGAGCATCTGTCCCTGAACAGGCTGGCGGCTAAACATTGCACAGCTGAGACTGAGCCCAGATCTTTGCCTGGTTGTCACCTTCTGTCTTTCCAGAGCTTTCCCTAGAACTCCCCTTTGGCCCAGATTCGGAGCCCACATCTTCACAGGCTTCATCTTGTGACCACCTCCACCCTGTCTCTTTCTTCCTGGCAGTGACTCTAATCTATAGATGGCTGTCTCTGTGTCCCATTTCCTGTTAGCCCCCATGGGAGAGGGGAACCTCTGGTTTCATCCACAGCATCCCGACGACACACAGGTGGGCTCACAGTAGGCATTATCCAGGATTTGGAAGGTGTCCCATATTCATGGAGTCACCCTCCACCTAGGGACCGAGAATCTATTCACTCATCCATTCCTTGAACACATGATCACAGTGACAAGGGCTTGCAGCACAGTCCCCGCCTGAGAGGACAGCCACCAGGATGCCTGGCCTTGGTGATAAACCTGCTTGGACACTGGGTACTGCCCCCTGGATGCCAGCTTGGCCCCATACCCTGAGGGCTGGGGATTTGGGAGTCCTTGGTTTTGCCTGCACTGGCTATGCAAGTACAGGCTTAAGTTTTTCAGCTGCATGATGGGACAGGAGGAGGAGAGACAGACCTCCAGGGCCACCATAGGGAGAAGGGCAGTATCTGTCCCCAAGCCTAGGGAGGTCTCTGCCAGGCTGCCCCTGCCTTAGCTGCCCTCCCCACTTCCGCACATCTCTCCCCTCTCTCCTCTCTCCCTCCCTCCTTTCAGCAGAACTCACTATGTAGTTCTTGCTGGCCTCAAATCATTGTGATCCTCCTGCCTCAGCCTCCTGGGTGCTAGGATTTCAGGTGTGAGCCACCATGCTTGGCTTCTCTTTTTTTCTAGACAAGCTCGGATGCTTCTTCCTTCAGATGCCACTTCCTTCAGATATGGCTAGAGGGGTTTTGTGGTGGGATTGGGGTGGCTTTGTGGAGGGGTTGGGGTGGCAACAGAACAGAGGGCTCAGACTTCCAAGCTTCCCTCTGCACCTCCTCTGCAGGTCCCCAACCTGCCCCAGCGGTTGGCTTTTACCCACACCGTCACCTGTGCCTGTCCACCTGTCTCTGTCCTCCCCCAGACTGTGCTGGAGCTCAGAGCCCTGGTCCCCTCCTGTACAGGTCCTGTGCCTGTCCACCTGTCCCTGTCCTCCCCCCAGGCTGTGCTGGAGCCCAGAGCCCTGGTCCCCTCCTGTACAGGTCCTGTGCCTGTCCACCTGTCCCTGTCCTCCCCGCAGGCTGTGCTGGAGCCCAGAGCCCTGGTCCCCTCCTGTACAGGTCCTGTGCCTGTCCACCTGTCCCTGTCCTCCCCCCAGGCTGTGCTGGAACCCAGAGCCCTGGTCCCCTCCTGTACAGGGTCTGTGCCTGTCCACCTGTCCCTGTCCTCCTCCCAGGCTGTGCTGGAACCCAGAGCCCTGGTCCCCTCCTGTACAGGTCCTGTGCCTGTCCACCTGTCCCTGTCCTCCCCCCAGGCTGTGCTGGAGCCCAGAGCCCTGGTCCCCTCCTGTACAGGTCCTGTGCCTGTC
Source organism: Zapus hudsonius (assembly GCA_004024765.1). NCBI lineage: Eukaryota > Metazoa > Chordata > Mammalia > Rodentia > Dipodidae > Zapus > Zapus hudsonius. Next base: position 46,184 of record PVHP010005585.1, read on the forward strand.
CACCTGTCCCTGTCCTCCCCCCAGGCTGTGCTGGAGCCCAGAGCCCTGGTCCCCTCCTGTACAGGGCCTGTGCCTGGCTACCTGTGCTGTGACTGAGCTCTTGTCATGGTTGGTTTCATGCTGGGTGTCAGGAGCTTCGCAAGGATAGCAGCAAGCTCCATAGACACAGCACCACCTCAGGGTTCTGAGGGATGTGCTTGCCATGGGGGTGAGCTGGAGTCCCCTAGCAGGAGGGTTTGGAGCACCCAGGCCAAGGCCCAAGGGCAGGGCACAGCTGGTGCGAAAGGCTAAGAAGGGAGAGGTGGGAGTTGGGGCAGATGTGTATCAGTGGAAGGTGATTGTCAGGCCTGAGGGCCTCTGAGGTCCCCTGCTCGAACCCCCACGCCTCTATTTAGGTGCAGGGATGGGGGCTTTCTCACCACGAAAGTGACTGAGCAGGGGTGAAATTGGGGATGGTGGCTATTCTCAGAGTGTAGAGCATGTGGGAAGATAGAACTTCTCAGTTAGCAGCGAGGCCTGAGTGAGGTGGGTGCCTGCTCCTCTCCCTTGCCTGGAAGTGGTAGGATGAGGGGGACAAAGGGTCTGTGGGAGCCAGTGGGCCATAGGATACAGGGTGGGAACAGCTTGGGGGCAGAGGCTGGTATGGCTCAGCTGCCTCTTTCCCAGTCTTGGTCCAGCAGGGACCATGACCGGTCATCTGCCAGAGGCTTCACCCACACTGTGCCAGGCTCTGCAGGCTGAGTGATATTGCTGCCAAGGTGGTGACATGATGCCACGGTGAGCGGTCACAGTGGACAGGGCATGTTCATGGTGCTGTCATGCTATGGAGGCTGAGACCATTGCCGACGGTGACAGCTGTGGTGAGTACTGCTGAGGACCGAGGACGGGGACGGTGTCAGTGCTCTGCAGGTGAGGCGGTGTGTGCAGGTGTGGGATGTGAGGAGGTGGAGTGATTGTGCCGCATCTCATTCTGCTGTTGGTGGGACTCTGGGGGGATGGAGTGGTGACAAGTGGCTCTGGCAGTTTGGTGGCGGCGGTGCCGAACAGGTCGCTATGCATTGTGGGGTTCTGGAGATATTGGCAGCAGACCACAGAGGTGATGGTGGTGTTATAAGGTGATGGTGGTGCAGGCGTCTTTTGATGGCGGTGGTGCTGGTGGTGCTGATGGTGTTGGTGTCATGGCAACAGTGTCATTGATGGTGGTGCTGTGATGACATCCTGGTGGGAACGGTGGTGACTTGGTCGTGATGGTGCTGGCAATGCAGAGGCGGTCATGGTGGCGGTGCATGGGTGGTCATGTGGTGGTGTGGTCATGGTGGCCAGGTGGTAGCGATGCGTCTCGGGAGCGGCTTTGAGGGTGGAGGTTATGGCGAAAGGATTATGGAAGGTGGCCTGGGCTCTGAGGAGATTTGCACCCCCTCTGGAAAATAGGGCCCATGGCACAGACTGCAAGCCAGCTGCAGCAGCTATGTGGGTACCACGGAGTGGGTGAGGGAGAGGATGGGCTTGTGCGTGGCAGCCGGGGAAGGTGTCTTGGGGGAGGCCTGGAACTGCCCCCAGAGACCTGTCTGAGTTGAGGAGGGCTAGCCTGTCCTGGGGCCTTGTGTGGAGGTCCCAGGTCTCCACCTCACTCAGCTGGTCAGGGTGAGGGTGAGTTTTGGATCAGCTTGAGCTAGAGGAGTACCTGTGAATGTCCAGTGTCCACCAAGCGCAGCCAGGCCAGGGGACACTTGTGGACAGTGCCTAGGACATGAGGGCTGTGGTGTCTGGTCCCTTGGCTGGCAAGGGAAGTGACAGGCCAGGTGGATGTGACTGAAGGGGCCACCGGCCTAGACATAGGACAGGTGTCAGGTGCCTGCCTGAGCTGGGCACAGCCAGCAGAACCCAGTGCCCCAGGCCAGGTCACTCTCGCTGGGATATGGATCCAGCATCCATTCTCTCCAGACAGCCCTAGCCTCTGTGGCCTGCCCGGGTGGTCTAGAAGAGTCACCGGACAGAGGAGAGACAGCCAGAAGCCAAAAGCTGTATGGCAGAGCAGCTGGAGCCCAGCAGGAGGGAGGAGATTGGCACCTTAAGTGGTGGAGATGGGAGATGCCCCAAAGGCCCTGGTCACACACCTGTAGTGTCGAGAGGGGCTCGGGTGGCGCCAGCCTCATAGACAGGGACACAGGACCGAGGAGGCTGGGATCTCAGGCCCCGGTCAGGTCAGGCAGATGTCCAAACCCCAGGACTGGAGTCCCAGAGGCAGAGCCAGAGGAGAGGCACCAGCACAGCATTGGGGGCCTCACAGTACAGCAGCAGGCAGGAAGTGTGGTCATCTGGGCAGGCCTCCCAGAGCAGGTGGCCCCTGTCTTCATCTGGGGCGAGAAGCCGGTAAACAAGGCCAGGAAGGGGAGACGGAGATAGAAATGGAGCTAAGGTTGATTTTTGGGGTACAGGGGGAAGCCCACTCATGAAGGGTCTTGAAGGCCGCTGAGAAACTCCTGCTGCAGAGGCATGAGTCCCACCCCTGCTTTAGATCCCCCACTGAGGTGCGCTGTGCCCACTCCTGGCTGCTTTTTCATGTGTGGGAGGACACTCTATGAGTCATTCACACTGGAGTGTGAATTAGTCCATCAGATCGAAGGGGACTCCAACAGCGCAGTCTCATTATAGCACCTGCTCGTGGGCTGGACAGGAGGCATCGTGATGCAGTAAGGGCCCTGGCTTGGTGAGCAGGAGCTGGGCTTGTGGCACTCTCTGCATCCTGTCCCCTCGTGTCCCTTGAGCACCCAGACCCCAAAGGTCTCCATCACCCCCTAAGCAGGTGCAGGTTGGGTAAATGGCCCCTCCCTGGGAGACAGCTGAGCTCAGAGTGATCAGGAATTCGAGCAACGGTGGGTCAAGAGTCACTGTCCACTTCCCCTTTCTTGGGCTGTTCTTGGGGCAGGTACTGGAGGGCAGTCTGTCCAGCTGTGGCGCTGTGCCCTCGGTTCTCCAGCACTCCTCCCTCCACCACCATGGGCCTTGCGGGAGACTGATGGACTGGCAGCTAGTGATACCTTCCCTGGGCAACCCTCCCTGGGACCTGGGGCCAGGTTGGAGCTCTATCCTGAGAGCTGAGGGTCACTTGTGGTCAGGACTGTGATGGGAACTGTCTGGAGAGGGCTGTAGGGAGTTGAGGTATTTAATTGAGGGTGGCTGGGGTTTAGGAGGCCAGGCCCAGTTCCCAAGGGCCCTGTGGGTCCCTCAGAGTAGTACAGACAGAGAGCAGGTGGAGGTTGGGCTGGGGCCGGAGAAGGACTCCTTTCCTGTGGCCAGAGCTGGTGGTTGTTGGTGCCCAGCGCAGCCTCAGGCTGCCTTTACCCTTCCTTCTCACCTTTCCCACCCGGGGTCTGTGCTGAGCACCCCACCTCACAAGTGTGTCTGTAAATCAGATGGTGATCTGGGGACTGTGGTTGGTCAGGACCTGTGCTTGGGGCCAGTGAGAGGATGGAGTGACTCAGGCCAGTGGATGACAGGAGTTTGGGTGATGGGGCAGGAGGTTGTTCCCAGGGTGCTAACGTGAAGGCCACTGGTCACCTTAGCAGGAACCAAGTAGGAAATGTCCCTATGGGGGGGAGGTCTTGCAGAAGGTGGGCTGTGTGAACATTCATCTGGGGCCCTGGAGACTGTGGACCTGCCTTGTATGTCTAAAGGAGGAGGCCCTAGAGCCCTGTCTAGGGTGGGGGGAAGCTTGGGCCTGCCCTGAGGCTCTGGCTGAGAGGCCTGAAGTCTTGTCTGAGGGAGGAGGGCTGGGACTGCCCTGGAGCCCTATCAGAGTTGAGGTAGGCTAGCCTGTCCTGGTGCCTTGTCTGGAGGTCCCAGGTCCCCACCTCATTCCAGATGTTCCTGCTGTGACCCAGGTGCCCACCTCACTCCAGAGGTTCCTGCTGTGACCCTGGCCTGCTCATGCCAGTGACCCAGCTCCTTCTCTAGGCCTGGACTTGCTGGGGATGGGAAGGGTGAGCTGTTCCTTAGTTTTGTCCCAGATGAGGGCCTGGTGGATGACTAGATAGTTCCTGTGTCTGAGGCTCAGAGGAGAAGTGGCGAAAGTGTCCACTGTGGCAGTAGAATAGAATGCAAGAAGAGAATGACCTCATAAGAGCAGATGTCCCTACAACAGGAAGGTTTTCAGTCAGACTTGAAGAACTTCAGGACTTGGGTAGAAGGGGGTGCTTGTTAGGCTGCGACTTTGTTTTCCCCTTTCTCTAGGTGGAGGTTGGCCTGAGGCGCACATGAGTGTCCCGCCAGCACAACCCTTCCGCGCCTACTGGAGCACAGTCCAGCGCTTCCAGGAAGGCTCAGTGCTTCCTCAGGCTGTAGCTCTTTGCCCGGCTTGGCTGGGCTGGGCTAGTCTGGATTCTGGGTTGTCTCAAGGGCCTGCTCAGATCTGTGTGCAGTCAGGGTTCAGTTGGGGACGCCTGGGGCAGCGGTGGAGGAGAGTTGGGATCTAGGCCCTGCTGCTGCTCTCTTGCTGTGTGGCCTGAGTCAACTGCGCCCCTCAGAGCTTCCTTTCAGTGTCTACAAAGCTGACCTGAGTTCCTGCTGAGACGGGAGATGAAACACTGACTGCACGTGGGGTGTCAGCCATGCTCCTGGTACACGTGGCTGCCTGCTGGAGGGGTGGGCAGGCTGAGGCGGCTCCTATGGCACTGCCCCCTCCCCTCCCCTCCCAACATGACCACTAGTTCTATGGCCCACAAAGGTACCTCCTCTGCCCTCCATGGCCTGTGGCTAGGGGTGGGCCCTGATGACTCTCAGAGAGCTAGTTGGCAGCCCCTCCTCCTTTGTCCCTGGAGGCAAAGCTCACATGCCACAGCAGAAGCCTCTGGGTGGCACCAGCTCCTTGGCTGGCAGTCTCCCAGGCGGTGGCTGGCAGTTGGCAGCCTGGCGCCCTATGGACCTTCCGGGGCTGCTGGGAACCTGCCAGGCTGCCAGCCCCAGCCAGCCTGGCTCCTTTTGACTTGCCTCAGGGTGTTGCCCCCTCAAAGTCCTCCCAGCAACCCTTAGGCAGGTGGACAGCTGAGAGCCCCGAGTCCTGCTAGGGCGAACAGACACATGTTGGACACTGTGGACAAGCCAATCGCTGCATGCAGCAGCGGTGCACTGAGCCATCAGTGTGGGACTGTCCTCACACTACCCTCAGCCTCAAGAGAGGGTCCAGCCAGTAGGGCTCCATGGCTTCTGCTCTGGATGGTGCAGGGGACAGAGAGATGACCAGGGGACATGCCAGGCATGTGAGTGTGACCTTAGGAAACTTCAGGAGGGGAGTACAGAATCTCGGGTGGAGCTTGGGGACTTTCTAGGGACTCTTTGCTCCTTTCTCCGTGTCCTCCGTACCCCAGCTCCTGCTCATCTGTAGTCTGTGGGACCTGCAGAGTCAAGTGGGAAGAAGGGGATTCTGCTTCGGGCTATGATTTGGGGTGTTTAATGCTGGGGACATCGTGTGGCAGGCTGGGGGCAAGGCCACCTGAGCAGCTAAGTCCTTGGTTCCCATCCTAGAGTCTGAGGTCCTGGAGTTGAAGGTACTGTGGTTGCCCTTTGGGGTCTGTGAGGCTTGGATAGGACAGAGCCTAAGGGCTCAGAGGTGTTCCTGGGAGCCAAAGAGCCTGCAGCTTTTCTGTGGCTTGTGACTATTTCATATCTTCTGGAAAGAGAGAACCCTCAGGTGGAGGACTCTGGCCTCAAACCCCAGCCACCAGGGCTCAGGACTCGGGGATCCAGCTTGTTCCGCTCTTCAGGGTGAGCCGACAGGCAGAGAAAGCAAGGGTCCTGCACCCACCAGCCCAGAGCTCAGGCCAGCACCTGCGCTCTCCTTCCTGCCCTGCCTGTCACCTGGGGACCCTGAGGGAGACACAGATGTAAGGGCCTTCTGGTGGATCCTGTTTCCCTGGGCCTGACTCAGTGGTCCTGCTGCTTTCTGGGCTGCTGAGACGAGGGGAAAGAAAGCAAGATGCTACCACCACTGTTACCCAGAGTCAGAGACCTTGGGCCCCTGACACCTGGAGCTGCAGCAGCAGCTGGCATGCACCCCAGCTCAGCCCTGTGCCTGGTGGGGGCCCGTCACCTTTGAGAAATGAGGGGGTAAAGGTAACTTCTAAGGTCCTGCCGGTAGACTACACCCACGTGCCGGTCCACGAGCGATGCTTGCACGTGGGCAGGCTCTCTGGCGCCACTAGGGACAGCTGCTAGGCGGAGTACCCATCCACAATGCAACCAGGACTCTGGGCTTTGGGATTCTCATGGGCACAGTAAAAGTGGGCTGGAGGAGTTCAAACAACCTGGGTTCAGAGAGGTCACTGTCTCCTGGAGTTTTGGGCAGCGTGCTGGGTCTGAGGAGCTGAGGAGAGGTGAGGCTTTGCTGGCCTAAGCTCAGGAGACTTCCCAGCAGAGGCTCTGCAAGCTCAAATCCCGGGATGTGGATCTGTCCCCCACCCCTGCCCTCCAGCCCATAGCCTTGGAGGAGGCTAGGGACTGAGCACAGAGAGGTGTTCAGGCCCTTTCTGCAGGGTAGGCCCTGCTCCAGGGCTGGTGGGTGAGGAAAGGAATGGACTCAGGAAGTTTCTGGACAGAGGACTGCCTGGCAGGCCCTGGGGGGATGTGGCTTGTTGGCAGCAGAGGGGGGAGGAGGGGTGGTTGGCGGCACCGTTCAGATCTGGCACACCATGAACCTAGGCTGCACTTTGCTTAAATGAAATGGGGCCATTGGAGGCCTGGGGACAGCAGGGGGGGGCAGGGTCAGACCTCAGAGGGAAGTTTCCGGTGGCATGTGGGCACCCTGCGGGGAGAGCTGCGTTTGTCCCCGACAGGAAAAGCAGACACCAGGGCCCGGAGGGAGATGGAGCGTCCCAAGGTCACCAGCTCCAGCGGAGCCCAGGGCTGCGGGGTTGGGGCGCTGGGAAGCGGCCCCTCGTGCGCCCCCGCAGCGCCTTGCCTTCCTTCGCTGGGCCGCGGGCGGGCGGCGGGCGATCGGGCTGCCGGGCCCGGGGCCAGCTCCCGCCTCCCCGCCGCCGCTCCCGCGCCCCGCGCTCCCGCGGGCTGGCTGCGCTCCGCGTCTCCGGCGCGCGGCGCAGAGCGCGGCCATGGGCGCCGGGGCGGCGGGGCCTGGCGGCGGGGCGCGCGGGCGGCGGCGGGCGCAGGTGCGGGCCGGGCCGGGCCGGGCGGGCGCGGGGCCCGCGCGCCGCCGCTGATGCTGTCTCCCGTCCCGTCGCCCGCAGACCCTCCTCCTCCGCCCCCCCGCAGCTCGGGCCCTGGTCGTGGCGCGGCTGCCGCACGGTGCCCCTCGACGCCCTCCGGACGCGCTGCCTGTGTGACCGGCTCTCCACCTTCGCCATCTTGGCCCAGCTCAGCGCCGACGCGGTGAGACCCCGGCGGGCGGCGGCGGGGCGGGGGCGGGCGGGGACCGATGCGCGGGTCGCATCGCCGGACTGCCAGGGGACCCTTCCCGGCCTCCCGGGGGTCCCAGCGCCCGGCCGTCCTAGACAGGGTGAGTGGGAGTGGGGTAGGTGGCAATTGGAGTTGGGGACCCTTAGGAAGTGAAAGATGGGTGGGTCCCGTGTTCACGCTCCTTGGAGGCCTGGGACCTTGGAGAGGAGCCCAGACTGGGTCTTCTGGCTGGGCCTGGGAGGGCCTGGCTGCAGACCCTGTCACTTGTCCCTGGCTTGCCTGGGAGCTGGGGAAGGATGACATGCCACCATCCCCGCTTCCACCTCCACCCGGTGGAGCCTGGGCTGCGGAGGTGGCTGTGTCCCCAGGCAGGACTTTGGGGGCGGCTGAGGCTGCTGGGCCTGGCCCAAGTCCCTAGGCAGGCCCCATGGTCTCAGGGGCCTCCCTTTTGTTTCTGTGGTTCTTGTGGGGGCTGCTGGTTTCTATGGCAACAGCATCTCGGGCCAGCCTGCTGCCTGGGGCCCTGGGTGCTGGCCCAGCCCACTGGGCTGGTGGGCTTTGCCCCAAGGCCCCAAGGAAGATGGCCTGGGAGGAGGTGCAGAGACCCTGAGGAGGGACGGAGCTGGACTCTGCCCCTCAGCCCTTAGACCCCTACCTCAGTGGAAGGGGCCAGCCAGGAACGGGTATGGGCCTCAGTTCTCCTGAGTGTTGGCAGGCAGATTTTCCCCACTCAGGTCCCAGACTCCATTTAGACCAAGCTGTGGGCCTCTCGGAATGTCTGACCACTCTTGTACTCTGAAGTCAGCTAGGGCCTCCTCTAGGGTCAAAGCCAGCTTGGACGTCAGTCATTTCTACCTTTTTGACAGGGAAACTGAGGCTAGGAAAGGGCTGACCCAAGGTCCATGGGTGAATGTGACCTCTGGACGCTGCCCTTGTGTGCCCTCCCATGGGGAAGCCCTCTCAGGCAGGACGGCCTGTGCTGCTGGGTCCATGGGCAGGGTCGGGACAGCACCCAGGGCTACTCTAATGGCTTCCTGGGAGAGCTGGCTTTCTGTGCAGATTGAAGGTACTGAACTGCTATTGCATGACCTTGCTTCGGGGGCTCCTGGAAGTTGGCCTAGGTCCCCAGCACAGGTCCCCAGTGGCCACTGTGCCTTAGAGCGTGTGATGGGACCCGAGCCTGGTGAGTGATCAAGGCTGTGTCCACATTTCTGTTCTCCTGGCCGTAAAAAGTCAGTGTTGGAGCCTAGAAGCACAGGCTTGCCCCTTACCCACAGTGGGACCCTTGGCCAGCCTTCTGTCTCTCAGAGACTCACTTTCCCCTGTAAAACAAAAGGGACCTTATGTCCTCGCCAGGAGTGCTGCTGGTGTGGGCTGAGTACCTGTGCAGGCTGAGGCTGGATATTGGTGCTCCGGAAGCTGGGAGAGTAGAGGGCTTAGGCCTTTGTAGAGTGGGGAGAATGAGACCACCCCGAGGGAGAGGGGCAAACAAGCCATCGGATCCCCACTTAGTGTGGTGGGGATCCATGACTGCCCTAGGGACAGTGAGTGTGGCTGTGCTGAGTGTGCAAGGGGCTGGCTGGCATTTCCAGGCACCTTCTGTCTGTACCCCAGACAAGGTAACTGAGGCTGAGAGTTCTGAGTCTGGGACGGAAGGCAGGCTGTGCCTCTCTGAGCCTCGGCTTCCTCGTCTGTGTGATGGGACGGCAGTTGGCTTGACTGCGGGACTTCAAAGGCTGCCTGGATCTAGCTTGGAGAGAGCCTTGGGCCTCTGGGTGGGCACCTGTCACCAGAACATCTCTGTCTTTCCTTTCCACTAGCCCCTCACCAGCCCACGCTGACTGCCCTAGGGGTAAGCCCCCACCCAAGACACTGTGGGGAGGGGCCAGAAGTTGAGGAGAGACCTTGTTGATAAGGTCAGCTGGTCACTAGCTGGTTCATTTGTACCCTGCTACAGATGAGTGCCTGGGGCTGGAGCCTAAGGCAACCTAAGTGGTGCCCTCCAGGCCTGGGCTCATTGCTTACACAGCCCAGCAGCCAGGCAGGAGGAGGGGAGGCTGGGGGAGGGGCTGGGAGCCGGGAACAGCCTTCTTCCCCCTGGGCATAGGTCTGGAGGGAGTGTGGGAGGAGGAGGTTTGTAACTGGGTCTTGCTGGGTGCACTTGAGTTCACCAGCTGATCTTGGTGGGGAGGAAGGAGTGACAGCCATCCCAGGGAGGGGAGAAAGGTGGGGAGCTGCGGGGGACATGGGGAATGTGGGAGACAGGTGTGGGGCTTAGGGCAGGAGAAACAGAAGCAGGCAGGGCAAAGATGGCAGTTAGCTTCACCTCTAGTGGGGGCGGGGTGCTGGAGGAGCAGGTAAAGTCCCGAAGCAGGACCAGGGGCTGCAGAGATGCCAGAGGACAGCTGGCTGCAGGAAGGTGGTCAGGACTGAGTTAGGCGGCTGTAGAGCAAGGTTCTCCTCTCCTTAGACATCAGGGCTGTGTTGGCACGTGGCTAACCGGAAGTTAGCTCTGCATGGCAGAGGCCATGTGTCCAGGACACAGTAGCCTCAAGGGACTTCAGCTGGGGTGCATGGCACCCAGTAGCCATGATGATGAACTAACTGGGCAGGAGGTGCAGTACGGGGGACAGACCCTGAAGCCTAGGAGTTGGCCTGGAGCCAGGGTGTGGGCGCAGATGCCTCTGGGCTCTGGCTTCGGGAGGTGAGTAACTGCTCTGAGTCACACCTGTGCGTGGGACGAGCCACCTGTCCTGAGCTGTGGTGGGAATGGGTGCCCAGTGCAGTTGGGCCGTAGTAAACAGTCTGTTAAAGCAGTCTGTGTGCGCTTGTTTCCGAGATGGGAACCAGATTTCTACTAGTGGTAGCCACGGCCAGTCTTGAGTGTGACCAGGATTGGGGCTCAATTCCTGAGCTGACTCAGGACTCAGTGTGTGAGCAGGGTACAGGGCTCAGAGTGTGGCCCCAGTTGTCCCTCTGCGTGTGTCCAAGGTCAGGATGCAGGGAAGGGTATGATTGGGGTTAGGGTTGAGACTATGTTTGGGATCAAGACCCAGCATATGACATGGGTCAAGGTTTAGCTCATGACTGATACAAGGTCAGGCGGTGACAGGGTCTCACAGGGCTTGGGGGCAGGTTGCTATATTGACATAGTAACATGCTATTGTTATCTACAAATGTATTCAGCCACATCCATAGCTACCTCGGGGTCTCATGTGGCCCACGGGGCAGGTTGAACACACCTGCAGACTTAGGCAAAGGCAGTGATTACTTTTGTGGGCATTTGGAGCAGGGACAGGACAGAGCTGGCATGGTGGGGTGGAGCCACTCCAAGGATGAAGTGGGTAACATCTAGAATGGGAGGAAGGAGGTTATTGGTGGACAGACAGTAGCAGTGTGTGAACTAGAAAAGGCGTTGATGGGTGGAGTGACCAGCACTGGAGGCTAAAGGGAAGGCAACAGTCGAGGGCTTCTGGGAGGTGGTGGCTATTCCTCAGAGAGAAGAGCAGCTGCATGAAGGTCAGAGGAAGAGCACTGGGCAAGAGGAGCAGCCTGTGTCAAGGCCCTGGGGCATGCTGAGTTTGCAATAGGAGCTGGTCTTCTGCAGGGGACAGCTTGGCCCTGTCTCCTTTCTGGGATTGGGGCCTGTCTTGTCCTTGAGGTCTCTAGTCTGGCCTCCTAATGAAACCCGGGATTCTCTAACACCCAGCTCCCAGTCTGTTGCTGTCCCCTCCCCAAGTCATGCAGCGGGCTATGGGCGAGAGCTGTCGGGAGTGGCCCTGAGCCAGTTGGGAGGGGCAGGCGGGCTGTGGCGGCTGCCAGGCCTAATGAGGGCAGACAAGGCAGATGGCCACAGAGGTCGGGAGGGAAGCCAACCATGGCACGGGCATAAGCCATTTCTTCGGCTGCCTGTGACCTGCCCAGAGCTTTGGAATGTTTGCTGGCCACGTCCCCCACCTGTCCCTGTCAGCAGGCCTCCTCCCAGCCTGGTCCTAGGTCCTTCATTGATAAAATTACAGGTAGTGTGTGATCCCAGAGCACCTGGAGAATGGTTCAGGAATGCATTACTGTGCCCACTTGCCCTTTGCAAGTATGGGTGAGGTACTGTGGCTGGTCAGCTGTGGGTCTCCAGCAGGGTTCAAAGGCCTAGGGTAATCCAGAAGGCCTGCATGGAGGCAGTGACTTTCCAGCTTCACACTGGAAAGAGGGAGGAGTGAACTTCCTTCTGGAAGTGGCTTAGCTTTGTGCCAGGGCCCAGGGGCAAATGTCTGCCTGCTTGTGGGGGGGAGAGGGGGTGACCTCATGTGTCCCAGGTAGGTGTGTGTCTGAGGATGTGTCAGGCATGTGGCCTATGCCACCTGAGAATGGAGGCCACTTCAGGTCTCCTTTGGACTTGGAAGCAAGAGGGGAGGGGGAGGGGGAGGAGGGGGCAGGAGGAGCAGCGAGCACGAACAGAACTTTCCTTAATGCTCCTGTGGCCGGTGGCCTGGGACACCGTGTAGTTCATGGCACAGGCTTCAGACTGTGCCATCACTGGTGGAGAACACACCTCGTGTAAGCAGGGGTCAGCCTGGCATCTTCGGGCTGGTGGTAATGGTATCTGTGGGCCCTGAGAAGAAACAAGATCAGAATGACCAAGGCCCTGGCCATGTGGAAGGGAAGAGAGTCCTATTTAGAGGGAACCCCACAAAGGCCCTAAGACAGAAGCAGGAGGCGGACCAGTGACCTTTGTAGGAGGCTGAGGCGACTAAGCCCAGCAGGGGATGTGAGGTCAACTGAGCCACCTGCCAGAGCAGGGGGAGGAGTGTCAGGGTGGGCAGCTGTGAAGTTGGGTGCTGGCTGGCTGCCCAGCTGGATATAGTGGGAGCTGGGGTGTGGGCACCAGCCTGGGGGCCTAGGAGCTGCCAGTGGAGCAGGCTGGGTGTGGGCCTCCCCAGCCCCATCTGAGATGTGGGGGCAAAGACTCCTGGAACTGAGTCTGTCACTGACAGAGGCAGAGGGCTTGTTGTCAGGCTTGGCCCTTGACTCTCCTCATACCAATGGGACCTGTCTTCAGCGAGGGACAAGAGCTGCCCCCAGGGATAGCCAATCAGGGAAGATCTTAGAGCTGGGCATGAGAGGGGCTGGGAGCTTTGGCTGCACAGGACTGTGGCTGCCGGCACAGTGGGCATGATGGACTGTGTCTCATTCCTTGTCTCTCCTCCTCAGACCATGGACAAGGCAACTGTGCCATCCGTGACTCTCATTGTGGGCTGTGGCGTATCCTCCCTCACCCTGCTCATGCTGGTCATCATCTATGTGTCTGTGTGGAGGTAGGTGCCTGTCCCAGGCCCAGGACTCAGGCCCTCCTGCCTTCTGTGCACCACCCCTCCACCTCTAGCACGGACACCACCCCCACCACATGCCGCCCCCCCTGCCAACCACCAGGGCCCACACCAGCCGCTTCATCCCACCCAAGACCCCATCTGTTCCAGGTCCCTGGCTGCTGCTGCCACAAAAGTTGGCAGGGCCACAAAGGAAGGGGGCATGTGAGACAATACCACACACACTTATATTGCCCTCTGATCCCACTGCCTGACAGATGCCAGCTCTCAGCCCACACCCCTGCTGGTCACACTGAGAACCTGCCCCTTGCCTACCTGGTGTCCCGTAGCTGCCTGGTGTCTCTAGTGTCCTCAAACCTGAGCCTACAAGCCACAGCTCCCAGGGCCAGGGAGAACCCCCAGGGCCCAGCGCCTCTGCTCACCCCTGCCCTGGGCTTCCAAGGCCAGTGGGCTTAGGAGGGACTCTGATGTGCATCACAGGCCCCGTCTGCTCATGCATGTGTGGGCTGCAGGGCTGCAGGGACCTGCTGGAGTCCAGGAGAGGGTGGATCCACACATAGCGAGAGCTCTCCTGTTAGTGGAGCAGGCGCAGGCTCGGGCAGAGTGTGTGTGGGTGCACGCGCATGTGCTCACAGGAAGGCTGTCTCCCTGCCCACCTGTGTCCAGACCCACCTCCTAGTGTGCTGCAGGAGACGAGCTCAAGGTCACTGTGCAGGCTGCCTGCAGAGATGCTGGGCTCCCTCTGTGACCAGAGGTCAAGCGGGCGACAACATGATGGCAGTCGATAATCAGAACTGACTGCTGGGCTGCTGCCTCCCATCCACAAGCAGAGGTCGATGAGGCCGTGGGGGAGGGGCAGCCCGTGCAGCTGCTAGCCGCAGGTGCCCTCTGGGTGCTGCCCAAGGGCACAGCATCCATGCTGCCTCCCACTGGGACCCACTTCCCAGCCCTTTGGGATCCAACAGCATCCGGGGCTTGGGGCTCAGAGAGGCTGAGCTCAACTCTGACCTGGTGGGGGCTTAGCATTTCACTTTCAAAGCCCCTCTGGGAGCTCACTGTGCTCACAGCGCCTGAATAGCTGGTGGCCTGTGAGGACAAGGGGACAGGCAGGGAGCAGGAGCTGCCTGCTCCTCACATATGCCAAGGTCCCCAAGGCACAGCCAGGCACCCTCTCTTCTCCACCTGGGGAGATCTCAGCTCCCAAGGGCTGGTGGTTGTCATGGTGACCCTGGGGATGGGAATACAGTGGAGATAGGGTAAGGATGGATGATGGCGGTGGTGACGTCCATAGTGCTGGGAGTGGTGGTGGTGGAGATGGTGACGATGATGGTGACTGTGGTGAGTGAGGCCGAGGTGGTCATAGTACTTTTGCCATAGCAGTGATGGTGGCTGTGCTAATGGAGGTGTTATAGTTATTTTTCAATTTTGTGGCAAAGTTCCTGACAAAAGCCGCTGGAGGAAGAACTTACCTGGCCCAGCCTGAGGCTCTAGTCCATCATGGAGACGTGCAGGGCTGTGAGTGGCCTCTGCTCCATTGCATTCTGCAGTCAAGAGGCGCAGAGAGATGAGTGTGGAGCTGAGCTCTCGCCTCCTTTTCATCCAGTCCAGGACCCAACCCACAGCATGATCTCACAGCCTGATTAAAAACTCCTCACAGACATGCCTGGAGGCTTGTTTCTGAATCCCATGCAGTTTGGCAATCAAGATTTGCCCTCACAACTGTCCCCCTTGTCAACTTGACCCCCAAACGTGTCTCTTTAAATCACAACAGTCCACTCTTCCCCTGCAAACTCCGTTCCCACCACATCACGGTGGTGATGAGTACAGTTTGCATTTAGCCCACCAATTAAGACCCTGTAGTTTTTAACAATCTCCACGCTGCTCAGATGTCTAGTCTCTTTTGAGACATAAAGCAATTACTTAATTGAGAGTCCCAATAAAGTAAAAGCAAGTTACATACTTCCAACATAGGATGGATACAAGTCCCATTCCAAAAGGGAAGAAGGCCACGGCAAGGCTGGAACCCAGCAGGGCGACCTGGATCTTACAGCTCCCTGTCCCGCCTCTGGGGCTCACGGCGGACTCCCTGTCTCCAAAGGGCAGCACCATCTCCTCACAGGCTGCTGCTACTCCCTGCCTACAGCTTGCCTCACCAGGCGTCCCCTGGTCCTGGGGCCACCCCTGCAACCTCACCTTCACAGCCTTACACAGTGGCCTCTCACAAACCCTATGCAGGGACTCCAATTCTGCCATATACTGCCTAACCTCGGTGGACCCTGGAAACATGGTGTTCTGTGACCCCCTCACTCCTGCCTAGCCTTGGTGGCCTCCTGGAACCATGGCGTTCTGTGACCCCCTCACTCCTGCCTAGCCTCGGTGGACCCTGGAAACGGTGTTCTGTGACCCCCTCACTCCTGCATCTTTCATGCTGGAAACCAGTGCCATGCAGATGATGCTGCCAGCTTGAGATGGAGACGGATCCTCTGGACCACAGCTTCTGGGTGCTGACCCACTGTGTGCTGATGGTGGTTGTTTCCAAAAGAGGACCATTCAGAGCATTCCCAGTGGAGGCTGCAGAGTGGGAAAAGCTCTTCCATAGCCATGTCCAGAGGCTTGTTTTGATGGTGATTCTAAATCTCAAGTTGACAATCCAAAGTGGCCATCACGATGGTGGTGGTGGTGATGGAAGTGGTGGTGATGGTGCTGATGGTTGTATTAGTCAGGGTTCTCTAGAGGAAACAGAGTTGATAGACTGGACTGTAGTAAAGGGGAATTTATTGGGGTAGCTTACGACAGTCCAACAATAGCAGTCTGCAGGCCCACGGGTGAAGAAACCAGTAGCTGTTCAGTCCACATGGCTGGAGGCCACAGCAGTCCCAGTCCAGCCCAGAGGGCCTCATGGCTCCCTTGGGAGCAGCTGCTCTTCAAGTCCATGATGTGAGGCCGAGGAAACTGGGTTCTGATGTCCAGGAAGGGTGGGAGAGCAGGATGCGAGTGTAAGTCACGAACAAGCACCAGCAGCCCACAGGCAGGAAGCCAAGGAGAGAATTTCTTCCCCTTTATATAGCCTTAGGGTGGGGTCTTGCAACCCTTCCCCAGACTTAATGGCTTCCTGAGTCTCTGGAATTTCCTTCCTGCATGGCCTACACAGGAAAGGATGTTTACTTCCAGCTTCTTTGAGCTTCTTTACATCCTGCCCCTTACTGAGAGGCTGCCTTCCTATGAACATCCTCAGAGACCCACCCAAGATAATTAAAAAGATCAAGTTGACAACAAAACCTAAGCATCACAATGGTGGTGGTGGTGGTGGCAGTGATGATGGTGGTTCTGGTGATGGTGGTGGTGATGGTGACAGTAGTGGCTACCGTGATGACAGGGAGGAAGTGGAGCTCTGGTTCTGGGCCAATCCACACGACTTTGGTCTTTGTGAATATGAGGTCCTGTTGGGTGCTGACCTCAGGGCCCCCGGCTTCTCCCTTAGGTACATCCGCTCAGAGAGATCCGTCATCCTCATCAACTTCTGTCTCTCCATCATCTCCTCCAATGCTCTCATCCTCATTGGGCAGACCCAGACCCGCAACAAGGTAGGTGGTCTCCTGCTGTGCCCTTAGATGCACAGCCCTGCGTCTTCTGGTGAGGTAGGTAAGGGTGCTCTCAAGCAGAGTCTCCCACCCTGGCAACCTGAGAATCCTGAGTACCTGCTCTCCCTAAGCACCCCTTCCTGGTTCCCACCAGGAGCTCTCCACACCCCATCTTGCCAAATATGGCCCAGAGTCCAGACTTTGCTTTCTCAAGGAGGTACCCTAGTATATAGAGTGAGAAGAGCTGGATCCTAATTCTGCTGTATGCTACGGATGAAGCTCACAGCCACAGTGAGCTGGCCTGTGGCTTGTCGTGGGGCCTTGGGGTATAGCTTTTCCTTTCTGGGTCCTGGTTCACCCCTGCCAGCTGGATGGACCTGATCCAGGCTTCTGACTTTGCAGGAAGCTGGGGGTGGGCACCCATCCCTGACAGTCTGTAAGTTACATGAGCTTCAGGTCAGGGACCAGGTTGCTTCTCGCAAGACCAGTGGGTGCTGGGTTCTCCCAGCTGCTTCTGGGTGTTCTCGGGGTAGCTAAGGGCCACTGAGTGCCTGCCCAGTGCTTTGGTTGTCTGCCTCTCCAGGTGGTGTGCACGTTGGTGGCAGCCTTCCTGCACTTCTTCTTTCTGTCCTCTTTCTGCTGGGTACTCACTGAGGCCTGGCAGTCCTACATGGCTGTGACTGGCCGCCTCCGGAGCCGGTTGGTCCGCAAGCGCTTCCTCTGCCTAGGCTGGGGTGAGCAGGGCATGGGGGAGAGGGTAGCTAGGATGTGGGCGGGTAGCGGGCTGCTCTGCATCTCACATCCTCATCCTGGCTCTGGGCAAGGGCAGGCGGTGGGCTGCTCTGTATCTGACATCCTCATCCTGGCTCTGTAGCTGGCTCCTGCCACCCCTGAGATCTCAGTTGCTCCCCAGGATCCTCTTTCAAAGGGTGACCAGCCAGTTCCATCAGCACTTAGACACTGAGTAGCTTTCAGTGTAAGCATATCCTGCATAGTTCTTGAGACATGCTTGTACGAAAAATGACCTGAGATTGAATCATAAGGGGGCTGGATCTCACCTGTTCATCTGCAGTTCTGTCCCATTCTCTGGGCCCTCACTGTCCCACCTCCTGCCTACCTCTCCCTTCCCAGGTGCAGTCTGTCCCTGGCCCTCTGCATGGCTGGGATGGAGGCTGGGGCCAGGTGGGGCTGACTCCTTTTCTTCTGCTCTTCTTCCAGGGCTCCCTGCACTGGTGGTGGCCATTTCTGTGGGATTCACCAAGGCCAAGGGGTACAGCACCACGAACTAGTGAGTTGGGTAGGAGGTCCACATCCCTGGGGGCTGATGACAGCTGGCCAGTGTCATCAGCTAGGAATAAGAGGATGGGCTCCTGGCAGCCAGCCCCTGTGCCCAGCCTGTGGGCAGAGTGAGGTGGGGTGGGGGAGTGAATGCCATCAGGCCTGTAGACCCTCCTACCTCTTCATTGGGGCCTGTCCCCATGTGTGCAAGTGTTGATGAGAAGGAAGGCCCCAGGACAGCAGGTGTGCCCTCTCCATGCACCCCGGGGCATGGCAGGGGCAGGTCCATTTCACAGATGAGGCCTTTCCTTGGCCAGCGCCTAGAAGCTTTGAATGCTGAGTCAGGACCCTTGGGACTATCTTTCAGAGTGGGGTCCTCAGGTGGGGAGAGGACGTGGGGTTCCTCATGGGGCTTTGGAGGAAGATAGGGACCTGTGGGGCCAAGTGGGGAGCCAGATGGAGATGGTGGCTGAAACCAGCCGAGTGTGGGGGTCAGAGCAGGCCGGATTCAATGTGGAGCCCCAAGAGGATGTATGGTGGGACCTTGGAGCCCTCACACCTGGGCCATGCTGGGGACACTGATGTGGTTCTGCAGGACAAAGGGGCTCATGCTCCACAGTGTTGGCTAGACTGCCGAGACCAGAGGGGACAGACCTGCAGCAGACTGAGTAGCTGTGGTGTTGCCATGGGTGGGGTCCTAGGCTGGTGAGCTGTGGAGGGTCAGGGTAGGCGGGCAGGCAAAGGGCCAGGAGCTGAAAATGTAGGACCTCTAGAGTCATGTCAAGGAGGGTCTAAGACCTAGTGATGAGCCCCAAAGCACCCTGCCCACAGAGGGGGACCTAGTGACGAGCCCCAAAGCACCCTGCCCACAGAGGGGGACCTAGTGACGAGCCCCAAAGCACCCTGCCCACAGAGGGGGACCTAGTGA
>PVHP010005586.1:0-63970 GCA_004024765.1 Zapus hudsonius
GGAGGGAGGGAGGGAGGGAGGAAGAGAAAGAGCCAACAAAGGATTCAGAATAATTTAAAATGAGAAAAATCCCTCTTCTACAATATGATTAAGAGGAATAAGATGCTTATGACTAAAGTTGACTAAAATCGTGAAGAATGTGCCGAGTCGCCAACATTGCGAGGGAAGCCAGATCTGAATAAGCTGATGTACTTGTTCATAGACAGATGTCAAGCGTCAATATGGCACCCTCTCCCAGTTGTTCTGTGGAATCAATACAGCCCTAGCAGATCACAGCAAGATGCCCCCTGTGAAATCGGTAAACTCGGGGGCTGGGGAGATTGCTCAGAGGTTAATGACATTTGCTAACAAAGCCTGCCAGCCCAACTTCAGTTCCTCAGCCACCACATTAAGTCAGATGTGAAAAGTGGCACAAGCGTCTGGCATTTGCAACCATAAGACAGACAGACATATAAATTGATAAAAATTGCCTGAAAACATATATAGAATTTCAAAGGACATGAATAGCCAAAACAGTTTTGAAATCAATGAACAAAGCTAAAAGGCCTTTTGGGGATTTCAAAACCTGCCACTGAGGAGGATCCCCAGTGGATTGGGGACAGGGAGGAGGGAAATGGGGATATCAGCACAATGTTTGCTCATACAGTGTATCTAGCTTTGAATAATAAAGATATCAATAATAATAATAAAACTTGCTATAATGCTATAGTTCTTAATGGCTATGGCATCAGACATAAACCAGTGGAACAAGTTTCAAAACCAGATCCGTATGTCTGTTTAGGTTAAAAATTTGAAGTTGTCTATTTGAAATCTTTTTTGTCTAAATTTCAGCAACTACCCCTATAAATGCCCTTCTAAGCACTGCTTTTCCTGATTCCCAAAGTCTTTATTTTGAATTATTTATATTTATTTATTTATGAGAAATATAGAGACAGAGAAGGCAGACACAGAGAACATGAGCGTGGACACACCGGACCTCCTTCCACTACAAACAAAAACCAGACGCATGTGCCATTTTGTACGTCTGGCTTTTTGTGGGTGCTGGGGAATCAAACCTGGGCCATCAGGCTTTGCAAGTGAGCACCTTTAACTGCTGAGCTATCTCGCCAGCCCCAAATGAATCCCAAAATCTTCAGGCGGTGTTTTGTTCACTTTCAGTTCAAAATGTCTTCTGAGCCAGGCATGGTGGCACATGTCTTTAGTTCCAGCACTTGGGAGGCTAAAGTGGGAGGATCATCGTGAGATCAAGACTAGCTTGGGCTACAGAGGGAGTTCTAGATCAACCTGGGCTAGAGTGAGACCCTGCCTTGAAAAAAAAACCCAAAATCTTCTGATATTTTCAAAACATGTTATCTGATATAATATATACCCATAAATACCTTATATTTATGATAAACTTGTTTTTGACAAAGTTGCCAGAAGAGAAGCCTTTTAAACAAATGAGTCAGTGGCAAAACAATATCTACATATAAAAAACAATACACGTACCATACACAAAAGTTAACTCCAAATTGATTATGAACTTAAATGTAAGAGCTAAAATAGTAAAACCGTTAAGAAGATAACATCAAAGAAAATATTCAAGACCTTGATGTCTTACATTGATACTAAAATCATGGGCTATAAAATAAAAACTTGGTAAGTTGAACCTCATCAAGATTCAACATTGGGTGTTTCTGAGGAGAAAATGTAAAGATAAACAAGAGGGCTGGAGAGATGGCTCAGTGGTTAAGGTACTTTCCTCCAGTGCCTAAGTCCCCTGGTTCAATTCCCCAGTACCCACATAGGACACACACAAGGTTGTGGCCCTGGTGCGTTCTCTCTCTCTCTCTCTCTCTCTCTCTCTCTCTCTCTCTCTCTTGCTCTCGCTCTCGCTCTCTCACTCGCTCTCACTCTCTCTCTCTGCTTGAAAATGAATAAATAAAATATATTTTAAAAAAGATAAACAACAGACTAGAGGCATATACTTGCAAACCAGCTGGCTTCTAGCCCAGTGAAATATGTGGATGAGTGAGTGATAAGAGTACATGGATGTCCTACACACACACACACACACACACACACACACACACACACACACGCATGCATGGAGCAGGCACACCTGCATACACATCACACACAACATACCATACAGGTTCATGTACACAATTTTTTAAAAATAAACAATCATCAAAAAAAACCTTGTTGGGCTGGAGAGATGACTCAGGCTTGATTCTTCAGGACCCACGTAAAGCCAGATGCCCACAGTGGCACAGACATCTGGAGTTCATTTGCAGTGGCAAAAGGCTCTGGTGCAACCATTCCCCCACCCCACCCCCATAAATAAATGAAGAAATTTCTTTAAGAACCATGTTAATTTACTAAAACCATCATTGAATTGCACCTTGAAATCAAGAGATTACACTGTATGTAAACTATGCCTCCATGCATAGAAAAGGGCCCCTGGAGTAGATAGAGCCCAGGGCTCTGCTGATTCGTGTAAAAGTGAGCTCTAAGTGTGTGATTTATAGACAGGTGCACTTGTATCTGTGACACAGTGAGGAACACAGCTGAGATCCTGTGTAGGTGGGATGGTGTCCTATAGCAGCTAGCTTTTCCTATGCAAAAATCATCACTTGGGTCTTTCTCTGGTCTTCTGGTGTCTAGCTGTTCCCCCAGACTGTCCCCTGTGGGGTTTCACCCAACAGGCTGGGAACCAGTCAGAAGGGTGAGATGACCTACCTGCTCTGATGGGCTGCCCTACCACCTGTCTGTCTCACATAGCTCCTGACCAAGATGTCTCTGAGGACGCATCTGTCCACCTCACTTGTTGCAAGAAAAGCTCCCTTGATGAGAGTTAAGTGCAGATGTGTGAGCTCAGTCAGCCTTTTAAATACTCCAGGGCAAAGGAGAGGCTGTCTTAGTATGAGGTGTTCATGCACCATCTGTGAACCACAGCGTCCTTCGGGGAGCATTAGGAGACAGTATCCTCCTAGGACATGAACCAATGTGGAAAGCAGAAGTTCTTCTAGGGAATAAACCCATGTGTTCTCGGCACTGATTTAAGGATTACTTTGAGATTAAGGATTATGTTGGGAATGTAGGCAGTCAGATGGGTTCCTTAGCCTAGGCGTGAGAGCTGCCCATGTGCTTTCTGACTCAAACTCTGGGGTCTCCATGATGTCACTGCA
This sequence comes from Zapus hudsonius, assembly GCA_004024765.1. NCBI lineage: Eukaryota > Metazoa > Chordata > Mammalia > Rodentia > Dipodidae > Zapus > Zapus hudsonius. Next base: position 3,171 of record PVHP010005586.1, read on the forward strand.
TGGAATTTTGAGAATCCTTGTTCACTTTGAGTTTTGAAGCGGGTTCTTCCTTTCTTCCAGATTACACCACGGCCACAGACACATACATAGCCAAAGGCCCTGGCAGCATCCAGACCCAACGAGCCTGATACACCAGACAATGGGCCTCGCACCCAGACCCGATCCCAGGTTATCTCTCAGCCAGAGGCTTTGTTCCCAGGCCACAGACAGTGCAGGGGGGGCTGTGGTCCAGCCACTGCGGGGGAGGGTGGTCTCTTATCAGCCCAGTTCCCACCCAGTGGAGTCTCCCCAGACACAGCCTATCAGGGCCTTCCAGCTGCTGCTTCAGATATGGCGAGAGGTCAGTCCTGGAAACAGGGACACTGACTCAGGCTCCACTCAGAGCAGGTTGTGGGGAAGGAGAGAAAAGTCGCCAAAGTGTCTGATGCAGGGAAGGGGGGCTGGGTCCCAGTGTGGTGGGCGTGGGGGTCACTTGATAGTTGTGTAGGTCGTCAGGGCTATAGACTGGGAAGTGACAAGGCTGCATTCATGTCTGCAGACGTGGGGCAGCATGGTTCAGCTGCTCAAAAGTCCCTCCATCCCCACTGGGACTCCTGCCTTAAAAACCAGCAGATATTCATCTCCCAGCCCCCATTTCTGCCCATAAAGTCGATGGCTCTACAGTTCAGTCTCGTATGTCTCCCGCAAATGATTTTAACAGGCTGGAAGTTCACCCAGCAAAAGGTTCTGGAAAATCCATGGCAGAAACTCAGAAGTAGCATTCTTGCAACAGAGGGCTGCAGGGTGTCAGAGCCAGGAGCCCATCCCCAAAGAGACAGACAGCTTTGTGGCCAGCTCACTGGCTGACTAGGTGCTCTGTGGCCTTGGGGAAGCTGAAAGATGTGTGAGCCGGTGGGAAAAACCTCACCACTAGCAACCTGGTTAACTTCTGCAACTGTTTTAGTTCTCCAAATTACATTTCAGGACATTTCCTTTCAATTACTGCCCCAGATTGCTTAGGGAGGGAGTGGCATCCCCCCCCCCCCCGGTCACGTGGCCCCTCCGTGTCCCACAGTGTGTGCTGTTTGCTGCCTTTGGCCAGGCTCCGCTCCCTGCTTTTACAGCATCAAACTTAGAATCGCCTGTATGTACCCTTTCCTATTTTTTTTCCACAGTAGCTGTTGCCAGCAAGCTGTAAACTACCGTATATCACTCCAGTTTAAGAACCTCAACTTTAAAACAAATTAAACTCTTGTTGACATTGTAATAAAAATCAGAATGAAACTGAACGGCTCAGTGAAAGTGAACTTCAATTAGTATTGTTATTATTATTTTCTCTGTGTGTGTGTGTGTGTGTGTGTGTATTTCAGATTGTTTCCTGGGTTTCCCAGACTCCAGCCTAGCCAAGTTATTTCCTCTTGGCAGGTGGCTGGGGAGGAAAAAAAGGTGAAGGAATGGCTGGGGTGAGGTGGCAGGCGTTAGTGAGCTCTGGAGAGGAAGCCAGCCTCCATCACCTGAATATTTGCTCTGGCCTGACTAGCAGTGGCTGGGGGGAAAGGCATGGTGTGAGTGACTTTCAAGTGTTTTGAACTGAAGAAAGTAGCTCGATTTTTTTTTTTTTTTTTTGGTCAAATCCAGCCTGTTAACTAAGTGTTTATGCTGGATTAAAAGAAGAATTAAGAGCACATCTGCCTGTCCTTTGAGAATTTGTCCAAGGCCTAGTGAATGCTTGGGATAGCTCATCTTCCACCTCCCTCCCTCCCTCCTCTGCTTCTGCCCCTGACACCTCCCCACCCACCATCTTATTCTGTCTCTCTTTCTTTCTCTCTTTTCCTATCCCTTTCCCCATCTGTGTCCCTCTCTGGCTCTCTCTCTCTCTCTCTACCTCGCCTTCTGCCTCTCCCTAGGCTTTCTCTTTCCCTGGCTCTCTCTCCTCATACTTACCCTGGCTCTTCCCCTAGCATGCTTTCTCTGTCTTTGCCTTTCTGTCTCTCCCCCTCTTTGGCTGTCTCTTTCTCTCCCTGTCTCTGACTTCCTCTCTCCCTCCATCTCTCAATTTGTACCATTTACTTTAGCAACATATTTTTTACATGTGTGTGCAAGCATGTCACAAAGCACCCCTGGGGGTCAAAGGTCAAACCTTGGGGGGGTCTCCTTCCACCTTGTTTGAGACAGGGTCTCCCTTGTTTTGCCACTGGGAAGGTCTGACTAGATGGCCCTCTGTAGGATTTTTTTTAAAGGTATCCTGGGGATGGAACTTTAAAAAATTTTTTATTTATTCATTTTCAAGCAGAAAGAGAGAGAGAGAGAGAGAGAGAGAGAGAGAGAGAGAAAGAGAGAGAGAGAATGCACCAGGGCCACCACCTTGTGGGTCTGGCATAGTGGGTACTGGGGAATTGAACCCAGGGCCTTAGGCACTGGAGGCAAGTGCCTTAACCACTAAGCCCCTCTGTAGGATTCTCTCCAGCCCCTCTGTAGGATTTTTTCTGGCTCCACCACCTTGGATTGCTGTAGGTGCATTGGGATTACAGATTTATGTAGCACCGTCTGTATCCAGCTTTCCATGGGTGCTGAGATCCAAACTCCAGTCAGCAGGATTGCTTGCAGAGAAAGCACCTTTAACCACTGAGCAACCTCTCCAGCCTTTCACGAACATAGTCACTATAATGTTTGATATTTTAAAAAATAATAATTCTTTCCCTTGCTAAAATAGAAATGGTTTCCACTGATTGCATGCCAGCTTTCTGTCAGCGATGCTTCCTGTCCAGGCATGACAGGGCAGCCTGTGGATGGAAATTGGACAATTTATTCATTTAAGGAGCATCTCTCAGGAGGTGTGGCCGGAAAGTGGAACTTACCTGGGCCCTGAGCCAGGGGCACAGGCCTCTATGGGAGGCCCCTGTGGTCCCTTCCCCAGCAGGCCACTTCCTGTCTCCTTCTTCTACTTCCTGTTTCTCTGCTTTCAAGGCCAAGTTGACAGGGGGGCAGGGTCAGGACCTTCACCTTGTAGTGTCCTCTAGGCACCATGAGTGGACTTGACCACTCACAGCTGGTGTTCAGAGCTGGTGTTGCTGGCTTTCCCACTCTGAGGGGGTCCCACCATCTAAGACCTGGCCAGGCAGATTAGGAGCAGGTCTTCAGTCACAACCAGGCTGGCAGTCCACTGAATGCCCTGTACAGCCACCGGGAAGTGAGGAGAGGCTCTCAGAAAAGTCCTCCTACCATGCTCTCTCCAGAGTCTGTACAGATATGGGGCTCTCTTTAAGCAGTTTACTCCCTGGATTCTGTCCTCAGTTTCATTTGAGCAGGGCTGGATAAACTCAGGGGTTTCTGACAGCATCTAACTGTGGTCCTGTATGTGAGCCCTCTTTGACTTGATGTGAGGTACAGACATATACCTACACCTCATAGAAAAGTAGGGAGAGAGACTGAGCAGGGAGGCCCTGGTTTCTAAATTGTGTCCAAGGAGTTTTGTCTCCTCACCAGAGGCTCCTGTATATTTACCAGGGGTCCCTTCTCCTTACCTGGGGGTCTTTGTTTCTACCTGGGATCCTTGCCTTCTCACCTAGGGCTCACTGTTTCCTCACTTGGGTCCCTATCTCCTTACTCAAGGTCCCTGTATGTTCATTCAGGGGTCCCTGTCTTCCCTTGCTTTTCACTTGGAGGTCGCTGTTTCCTCATCTGGGGTCACTCCCTGTCTCCTTGTGTGGAGGTTCCTGTCTCCTCACTGGGCTCACTGTGTCAGAGAAACTAGCCACACTCAGTGTGAAGTCCATGGACACTCCATTGATTCAAGGTGACTCGCTCACTGAGCCTCGCTGGTCTTCAGGCTGAGTCCATGTTTACCGTGAACAAATACCTAGGTTGCTTGTTCAGAATGGGTATTCTGAAGACATGTTTAAGGCTCTGTAGAATATTAACTTTAAGGGAGTAAGAGAAGGAATCAGTGCTTAAATTTCTTTTTTTTTTATTTTTTTATTGTCCATAATGAGTTACATTATTAAGTGGGCCAACAATGAGTTGTTATCCCCAATTCCCCAATGCCCCCCTCCCCATCCCCAATCAGTTGGATATCCTCCTCCATGGGCCGTCTGGATCAGTCCTTGTGGCAGGGGACCATGGATAGCCTAGTATTCAGCCCGGTTCTCCTGGCTCAAGTGTGTTGTTCAATGTTTAAATTTCTGAACACTGCCCACAACCCTCCAGAAAGAATTCTGCCAATGCAGGCAATATGCAGGTTACCGAGTGGAGATTTCACCAGTGTAACAAGTGGAAGCGTACACTCTCAGATGGATCACGAGGCCCTTGAATCCTAAACCCAAATAAGGGAGTAATTAGGATAACATGTCTTACCCCCAACTTCACTGCATGTGGCCTGTATTAGTTCTCACACTGTTTCCCGTAAGCAGGTGCACCTACCTATCACCGGTCAGTTACAAAAACAGAAGCCACTCAGTATTCACAAGCCATTTTGTCATCACCACTATAGGTCTATGAAGCCATTAGATCCCCGACCCCTCAGGAAACAGGAGTGCAGGTGGTTGAGAAGAGTTTCAACCAAAGTTAAGCAACTAGAAGAGGAGCAGATATGCCCGCCAAGTCCCCGAGAGCTGGGGTTAGACTCAGATCCTGCTTGGCACTGGAAGAGCTGTAAGAAGAACATCAGAGTAGTGGATGAGCCATCCGAAGACCGCTGCTCCCACCTCCAGCCACAGCTTTCTGCAGGTGCACGGCCCTGTGCTGAAGGTGGAGCTCTGAGGACCGGCTGCTCCTTGGGCCAGGCTGCTAAGTCTGGGTCTAGGGGTGGTGGACGAGTAGGAGCAATTCCTCTAGAAGCCAGTGTGTGAGGTGTGGGGCTTCCTGTTCCAACTGATCCCGGGGCATCCTCCACAAGGTTTCCCACTGGTTTCTGCCAGCTATGCTCAAAAGAAAGCCCCCATTCTATGGAAGAGGCTGGAAAGAGTCCTTGGAGCTGGGGTCCTGCAGGGAGGCCTGGTGTTGGGCAGTCACGGGGGGAAGGGGCATGTGTTAGCACACAAAGTCAATTAGAGCACGTGCATGCCAGTCCTGTTGATTTGATTTAGGACTGAGGAAAGCTCCAGTAATGTGCAATTACAAGGAACTTAATGGCCCTTTATACTGAATGCAACTTCCATGGCACCTAATATACTTTGATGAATTGCTCATTATGTGCAGTGTTGGAATAGCCTCCGTAAAGATTAATAATTGGATAATCAATGCAAAAATTCAATCTTGGGATTTTTCCACTCCAGGGTCAATATGTGTTCAAGATCACAGGGTCTCATTTGCCTGTTTATTTCCGACTCTTTCTTCCATCTCATTCTTCTCGGTTTCCAAGTTGGGAATTTCTGGTTCTCCTCACACCCTCTGTTTTGTGTGCTGACCTCTTCAGAATGAAGAGGCAGGTCCTGTGCCTGGTCAGCTTTGTCAACTCTCGGGAGCCAGTGACTGGGCAGGTTTGCTCTCAAGGCGGACTCAGTGGGAAACGGAGGGAGTGTGCAAGATCCCTGAGAAATCATGTGGCAAGAGCAGTAAGAGTACAGGGGACAGGTAGGTGGCCTTTTGTAGATGTCCAGAAAGGCAGAGTATAGAAGTGAGTGTCTTGGGCACAGGACCACCACCAGAGACTGCTGGGAAGAAGTGCCGTCCATCCTGGTGGTGGAGTACGGCCTGCACAGTCTTGTGGGTGCAGCTTGGTGGGAGTTGGACCAGCAACAGGAGACATGAACCTCTGTACCCCATCAGAGCTCAGGGAGTTTACACTGACTTGCTGCATGTCATGGAGCCAGACTGCAGAGGATTGGCGGATGTAGACCCACCAGGGGGTAGGGGAGAGGAGAAGGGTGACCTCAGACAAGAGAGGCAGGCCTGGAGGGCTGTAGCCAGAAGTCACCATCCTCAACTGTACAGGGTGGAGACAGAGGAAACATGGGAGTCTGGAAACTTCCAGATCTCAGCAGGGCAAGCTCTCTGAGAAACCATAGCTATAGTTTGACTAAATGAGGAGGCAGATCTCAGAGATGGAAGAAAGCAAAGTGGGAGCCAGCCAGGATGGTTGGGAAGACAAGAGGATGGCCCCCAGGTGCTACAGAATCTTTCTAGACTTTGGATAAGAATGAACCCAAGGACCTGTTCTGGAAATATGCACTAAGATGCTTGGCCACTAGCTAGGACCTCTTCTTTCCTTCAAACTAGACCAGCTCTAGTTCATTTGCAAAAACCACCGGGTGTCGTGGTACATGTCTGTGATCCCAGGTGATGGAGCAGAGCTGTACTCTTCATCCCTGTCAGGCTGGAATTAGATGGCCATCGAGTCTACCAGTGACATCTTCCTGTAAACTCAGGATTATAACTGTGGACTCACACGGGCCCACCCCATTTCTCTTAGCTGCATGGCCTCTCAGAGATTTGGCCCAAGAGGCATGAGTTAAATCAGTAACATTTTAAAACAGTACTGTAAACACCATATTGCTGATCAGAGCTGAGAATACAAAGGATGATCTACTTGAGTGTAATTATCATTCTTTTTTCAGTATCTGAAAAAGCCCCGGAGAAGCCCTGTTGACTCCCTTGGGCTCAAAGCAGATGAGCATAGCTGTTGCCCTCTGAGGTGCCCTGTGCCCAGCAGGTGAGCTCAAGTGACCACCTCATGTGAACTCAGGGCTTAGGACCACTGCAGGGAGGATAGTTCCCAGGCCCCAAACCTGTGGGGGACCATGTGATGACAACCCCTCTGTCAAGGAGGGGACATTAGATCTCAGGGAAGTGCAGAGCCTCCTTGGTACTTGTTTGCTGAGCTCATTTCCTTTTGTATATTTCCATTCATTTCACGTTCCCTCTCTCTAATGTCTGTGCCATCTCCTGCCACGCTCCTAACAATCACTGGGTATCCCACAACCTCTACCAAAATCTCACTTTTAGTATTATGATTTCAGTTTTTAAGAAACAATTACAGGGCTGGAGAGATTGCTCAGTGGTTAAGGCACTTGGCTCCAGTGCCTGAGGCCCCTGGTTCAATTCCCCAGGACCCACATAAGCCAGACCCACAAGGTGGTGGCCCTGGTGTGTTTTCTCTCTCTCTCTCTCTCTCTCTCTCTCTCTCTCTGCTTGAAAATGAATAAATAAAATATTTTTTTAAAAAAAAGAAACAATTACAAAATTGCTCCCTAAGATTTTGGGCAATCTTTAGAGGATTTTGAAGACCAGGCAAGTGTGTTTTCTTTCCCCCAGGGTGAGTGTACATGGTCTACAGAAAAGCAGTACAGGAGACGTGCACTTACTGGAACATTCCTTCTGAGACACTGAGGGCACACTGGTCTCCTTTGCAGCTCAGAGATCCTGACACTGCTGAAGCTAAGGACCAGCCAGAGTCCATCCATGTTCTGCTTCACAGGTCTGGGTGGGACCCACGAATCCATGTCCTTATAGCCCAAGGGCCAAGCAGTGTGGTCTCTGGGCTGCAGGAGGAGTGTGGGTAACTGTGACTCTGAAGACACAGGGTGCCTAACCACAGGGCAATGTTGAGTCCTGGATAGCTGTGGGCATGATGCCCACATGGCTGTCACCTCGTGTGAGCCAGGACTCAGTCCTGTCCAGGAGAAGATTGTGTGCTACCCCAGGGTCTGGCTGATCACTGCATCCTTCTCCCTTGGGGTAATCTGCAAGGAGGCATGGAGGATAGGGTTACTAAGCCACGGACCCACACTCCCTGAGAAGGCTTCAAGTGCCTTCTTGAAGAAATGCTGTTCTCTAAATGTGAACAGTGCCAACAAGTACAGATAGTGATGAACAGCTTCCCTCCCACTCCACAACAATGGCAAACACAGTGTGACCACACCCACCTCATCTGCTCTGCTCAGTGCTAAGGCTGCTGGGATATTTAAGCATCAAATCCCCAAAGTCTTTCTCTACACCCCTCTTTAAAAATGACCATGTTCTTACATGAAATGCAGTTGTTAGCACACCAGACAAAATTGCTGTGAATTATTTTTTAAAATATTTTTTAAATGAGAGAGCATGAATGGTGTGCCAGGTCCTCCAGCTACTACAAATGAACTCCAGGTGTATGTGCCACTTTGTGCATCTGGCTTTATGTGGGTACTAGGACATTGAACCCTGGCCCAGAAGGCTGCAAATTAAGCCCTTTTAACCATGGAGCCATCGCCTCAGCCCAGCTGCTAATTCTTTTTTTTAATATTATTTTTATTCATTTTTCAAGCAGAAAGAGAGAGAGAGGGAGGGAGGGAGAGAGCGCACCAGGGCCACCACCTTGTGGGTCTGGCTTATGTGGGTCCTGGGGAATTGAACCGGGGGCCTTAGGCACTGAAGGCAAGTGCCTTAACCGCTGAGACATCTCTCCAGCCCCCAGCTGCTAATTCTTGAATAAGGTGAATGTTTAATTCAAAGTCACAAGAAGCAGATTCCACTTCCAATAAGCACAGGAACCAACATCAGCCTTGGGCTGTCTCCTCTGCCTCACACGCGAGCAGTACCTCACAAAAACCTGGCGCCTGGTATCTGACACCTACTGCCAAAGGGGACACTCAGCAAAGGTCTCCCTGACCCTGGCAGAGGCCAGGTTGTTGGAGTGTGGCTTCTGCCTCTCACTGTTGACCCCTTGACCTTCTCATTATACCACACTTCCAAGAGCAATGGATAAACATGACCATCTCCCACAAAAGGAAATGTTAGTACCTTTCTGTCCAGAACTCTGAGCTCACTGAAGAAACCAGTGGGGAAAGTCCATCTCCAAAGAAGCAATAAAAGAAGCCATACTTACAACCCATTCTCCATTACTCTTCTGTGGGTCCACTGGTTTTATTTGAAGTGGGCTTTTTATTCTTTCCAATTCTGTTAATTCTCTCTGAATGGTCATTTTATAATTTGGGGAGATATATTTTATGTTTTCTAACAGCCCAAGAAAAGCCTTGGGTCTTTTTTTGTTTTTTTAAAGAAATGCTTTTTGTTGGTAGTTTAAGGATCCTGGTGAGTAATTGCTGAATGGGAGTTTGGCACAGATAAAACAGTAGAGCAGATGATATGGAAACATTCTTCAGCCGCATCAGCTGGACAACCGGTCCTGTGGAATCTCCCTCCACGTGGCCAGCCTGCTGGAGTTTCCACACGGGCATCTGCATGCGCTGGAGTTTTCAGGCTAAATAGGGAAGCAAGCTACTTAAGGTAGGAAAATCATTCCGCCCTGATGGCTGACAGGCCCACGGCCCAGCCTTGCTGTCAGCACCAGCCCACTCCAGATGGAGGGTCATGTTTTATTAAAACTGTGACTTGTTGTCACTCAGGCCCTCCGCCGTCCCGTTCTCTCTTTCCTAAAATAGCAAGCCCCGTGGCGGTGGCTTATTATGATTAAAAGATAAAAATAAGCGAAGGCTGAGACAGGCCCAGGACACCAAGGTAAGACGAGCAGTGTTTAATGGAAGTTGAGAAGCTGTGTTCTTTCCACTCTTCCCAACGCATCTTCGAGAAAACCAGCAGCCCAGAAACACACTCGGGCCGGTTGCAAGTCTGCATTTTCCGAGTTGCAGTGGTCGTGATGTGGCTCATACCGAAACCCCGAGTCCTCTTGCCTGGCTCCCGGATGTGGTACTGGGCTCTGTCACTGGGCAGTTGTGGACAAGCAGTCTGCTGGACACAGGGCTGTGGGCGATCTCAACGTATACTTGTGAAGGAAGAAACCTCCATGGAGCTTGTCTTTCTTTAAAAAAATCAAAAAACTCCAAGAAACACACCTAAGCCACCCCTGCATGGGATCCGTGCACTGAGTGGAAAAAAAGTATTTCCCTCCCCAGTCCCCATATTCTGATCTCTAATTTGTGGCTTTTCAAATGACATTTGTATATCCTTCGCTGGTATCTACTGTAGGGCCTCCCAGAAGAACGGGCAAGTCCAAGTGTGTATAGGACAAGGAAAAGTGAAAAGTCACATACCCAGAAAGTCACGGGGAATAAAGAGTGGTGAATATATCTGTCATACCCCTTCCTAATCAGAGTTTTAGGAAAAAAAGTGTGTGTGTGTGTGTGTGTGTGTGTGTGTGTGTGTGTGTGTTTTGACTACCTTTCCTGTTCCAAGAACCCTTAGATACTGTAAAAGTTTAGGACAGCAAAGACAGCAGATACTTCATGGAAGTTAGTTATTTAAGAACTGGATTCAGCCCGAGGTATTTCTGGTTCTGCTTACCTAAGTCATTATCTTCTTAGGTTCCAAGTCTAACTTTAGCTAAAGGTGCATTTTTTTTTCTGGGAAGGTTAACGAATACTTTTTGTAATTATCTTTTAGTCATAGGAATGGGAGGGAATGCCCTTCCTGTTTTCTTCTGCTCTCCTGAAAGGTATTTTGGTTTCTCTTAAAGATAAAAATATTCTTGATGTCTTGAAGTCTGTGCAGAACATGCGGTTTTCTGTCTCTCAGAAAGATAAGTGAGTGAGTGAGGGGCACTTGTTTATTTAGGGACAGTTTGAGACTGGGGGGGCATAAGGCATGGGCACCCCATGTGGGAAGGTGACTCCAGCATGGGCCACTGTGGGGTCCTGTAGGGTTGTTGGTTCTGCCTCCCATCTTATGGGATAGCTTTGAGGAAAGTTTTTTTTCTGAAACGAGAAATGAAAGGCCCTGCAGGCTGCAGCTTGCTGAAAGCAGTGGGTTCCTGAGGTGGGAGCTCAGCTAGCTTCACTTGTGGGTGTTTGTGTCACTAAGTGAACAGTGCCCGTGTTAACAGATATGCAATTAAAAATGGATGTAACCATGGTTCCTTTTAAAAAAAAACTTAGTCCTTATCTGTATTAATTAAACTTTTTAAAACTGAAGGTTAAATAATCACCTGGATGAATGTTGATGAGTGAGAATTCTCACTCCTTAAGGTCAAATCTAGTTTCTAAGAATGAGGGCTAAAGCTTGTCTAAATACCATCTAGAACCTTCTAGCCTTTCCTAGTTCCTCATTCCCATGCTGAGGGCAGCCCCCTCCCCAGCTTAGTGGCATTAAGCTGTCCCCCTGGCTTACTTGGGTCATGGCTTACTGTCGCATGGTTCCAACAAGGAAGAGGGATGGGGTGGCCCACACCGGTGTGTGGGTGGTGGGACACAAGTAAACCAGCTGTGTCAAACCAACTTTTGCCCCTGTTTTGTCTGCAGACTGTCATGGCTACACCTGAAAGAGGTTGGTTTCTGGGCTAACATTGACACTGAAAATTCTTGCTCTGATAACCAAGGGGTGTGTGCGCACTGTAGGAACTCTGAAGACTACCGTGCGGAGCGCAGGGAGGAGCCACAGAGCCACCCCTGGGTCACCATTTGGAGCCGTGTGCACATGTCTGGCCAGGTGGTTGAGTTATGTTTTGAATTCGATTCAGACCCTGTGACTTCCATTCACTGCTGGGGACTTTTCCTCCTCCTTCTGATAATCAGTGACAAGAAAATTGACCTGAAACTTTACCCCCCACCCAAGGACATTGGTGGGTAGAATTTTTGGACCATTTTTCTGGCATTCAGAAGAAACTTGGAAAAGTCTGTGACTTCCCAAGAGCAGACCATGAAGATCGGGGGGCTCCAGGGGTGTTGCCACACCCAAGGGTGCTTCTCACCTGCCCCTGCCTTTCCCTGCCATTTGAGGACTGACCATCTGATCACTGACCTTTTAGCATGAGTCTCTGAGAGCTCCCCAAGATGACATTTGTATGTTGACCACCTCAGCACATGGCCAGCACTCGGAGGATGTTAGGTGCATCTGTAGGGAGATGAGATGAGGTACCCATAGGGAGATAGGAATCCATCACCTCTGACATGGGGAATGTTTCTTTCTTCCTTAGCTGACTGAAAGACATGAAAAATAAGAAGATCTGGGTCCTGTCGCCACCTTCCTTCCCTACCCTGCTTCTCGCATGGTTTCCTCGGGCAGGGGCCCAGGGTGGGTTTTCTGGAGAAAGGTCTCAGAGTCCCCACATAGGAAGTGGCTCACAAGCTATGGTGTGAATGAAGCCTTGCCTGGCCTGTAGGCGCTTCCCAGGAAACAGGAGACAGGGTCCTGCTTTATGACAAATGACACTTGAGTGTTTTTTCATATCACCTTTACTGGATTTTAGGAGTTATTTCCCCCCAAGAGTTCTCATGTACCTGAATTCTGATCACAGAACATTCTGGAGCCTAGAGGATAGGACAGACTTCAGATCCTGGCAGTGATTCTTTCCATTGAAATTTGAAGTGATATTAATGACACTCTCTGTGGAGTCCCACAGCCAAACACACACACACACACACACACACACACACACACACACACACACACACACACACACAATGTGTAGGCCCATTGTCCAAAAGATCCATGAGTTGGGCTGACTTGAGACCTCAAAGGGCAGGGTGGGAGGGTGTCACCTGTAAATGACAGACTGTGTCAGCCACTTCAGTCCCGTCCCCTGATGTCCACATCCAAGAGCGAGCCCACCACGCCGCTGGGATGTGAACAAAGTTGGTGAGAAAGCAAGCGTGCCAGCAAATCTCTTACACTGATGCATCGACCCTATCTCGGAACACTCGTCTGCTTGTCACCCTCTGTGTGCTTCAGAGAGAGGTTGAGAACTGGCCCAGGCTGATTGTTCTGACAGAGCCCCAGAGATAAGCTACATTGTGGGCTTCATCGGATGGTCCCTTTGGCTGCCTGCCTCCCCCACCTACCATTTTTAAAATGGCAGAAAGCATACAAAAGCTAACACAGGAGAAATGGCTAAAATGAACCAAAAGCCCCAGCCTTTCGGTCCAGCAGGAGAAGAGTGTTTGTACATGTGCCGTGTGGCTTTAATGCTGTGTCTGGTTTTAAGGGACAAGTGCAATAGAAAAGCAAAGTAACAGTGGATACGACTCAGAAAGAACTCTACGTGCTGAGGACCCTTGCAAGAAAAGACAGTGGGATTCAGAGATATGTCATGTCGGCTGCATGAACGTGGAGGTAGAGAAGTGAACCGTCCACACAGTGTAAAAGGTCTACATCCCTGAACCCCCCCCAATCACCTCAGCACCCCACGTATCCCAGGCAACCAACCCAGTCCTTTCATGTCTTTCCTAGCGAGTGTATATGTTTGTAACTGACGTCAAACCCTGAGGGAGCACAAGACAGCAGAGGGAGGACTGACAGAGAGACTTGGGGTGGCTGTTTTGAAGTCCCAGCCCAGGCTCTGTGGGTCTCAGCTTCATCCCCGGCAGCTAGAGGATCAGAGCCCCCAAGTGCCACCAGACCTTTAGGGTGTTGCTCCCTGGCAGAACTGGTCACTGCGGCACCTGCCTTACCCACTCTTAAGAGGGTTTTAAGAGCCCAAAACAACATAGACAGATGCTTAAACCCCATGAGGGGGGCTTCGATGATGAGTAACTAAGTTTTCTCATTCCTTAAAAGTTGACTTGAAGCCTGTCATTGTTTTCAAATACCAAGAATCTTAAAATGTGGTGCAGGTTTGCTTAAAAGCTGGGTGTTGAGTGGACGAGATATGGAAGGCACTAGGTACAGTGTCATGAATCCCCTTTGCTTTGCAGTGTTCTCTCTACTGTCACCCAAAAACCCAGGGACCTGAAATGTGCGTCTGACCCTTTCCTGCACCTGAGCTTCAAAAAGAGCACTCAAAGAGTAGACAGAGGTTATGTGAAAGTACAGATATTTCACTTGGGGAAGACTTTTCCTCTTAGCGGGGATTTGTACAGCTCACATGTGGGTAGCCAAGGGGCCTCTGCGTAGAATTAGGAAGGGTCCTGCTAAGATTAGCAGGTGAAAAGTGATGCCTGAAACTTTGCTCATTTTCATTTGTATACTAAAAAGTTGGCTTCCTGTTTTACCCAATACCAGGCGTATATGCAGAGGTGGGTTATGAGTGCGGTGTGGATATGAAATGCAGGGATACACACCGGCTGGATGCACATCCTAAGTTATATAAAGGATCCAAAATGCCCCCCCATAGACTTTAGGAAACATGAAACAATATTTTCCACCTTAGGAGCATTTTAGAGAAAATCAAATATAAGGGAAAAAACCCTTCTTATTAAATTGAATTGTGGTATAACAGTTCACCACATCCTGTTAAGGGGCATCTGACTAAGTGAACAGAGGTTCCTCTTTCAGGCAAGTTGTGAGGGTCACATGTCACCTGCAGTTCAAAACACCTCTATAAAGAGAAGTCTTCATGTCAGTGGAAAAGCTGAATAAGACGGTGGAAATGATCAGTGGAGAGAAGACAAGTGGGTACTCGTGGGTGTCACCCCAGCTGTATCAGAGAGAAAGCCACCCCAGAGGAACCAGCAGAGCCAGGGGAATGTGGGCTGATAGAACCCAGAGCAGTGACCTCATGGAAGGCAGAGTGGTGGTGGGAAGGGGGGGCAGGGAAGGGGTCCAGTCTCAGCCAGCCATCTGTCAACTACAACCCCCCAGGTGTCTGTTATCTCTCCCCCTGTGAAATGAGAGCACGCGTGGCTTTTCTTACAGGGCGTCATAGTTAATGTCTGTGAAAAGTCTCCCCTTCTCTGTCTTGTAGGTAGATGGGGACCAGTCACCATTGTGCTGTTGCTTTGTGGTGCTATCCCAGAAGTGTGGGCTACTGCGTTGACACCATTGTAAAGCAGGGCTTTCCGTCAGCTGCTGTCTCCCCACTCAGTCTCCTGGGGAGCTAGGGGAAGGCCCTTGAGGATGTTGGAGCGTGTATAGTTATTCTTCATATACATCCTACGAATCTGAAAGACTGGACATTGTGAGCCTGGGATGAGTGGGCTATACTTACAGTCCACGAGCTGTTGGGGACAGGGCAGCTGGTCACTACTCAGCAGACAACAGGAACTCATGGGCAGGCCTGAAGCTCTCCTCAGAACTTGGTGACAGACTCAGACAAGAGTGAGAAAGCAAAGTAACCATTTGGTAGCCCGCTGCTGCCTCCCTCTGGGGACCCATTTGGCTAGAGAACCCCTGGGAGTGATTTCCCCATTCCACAGCAGGGCTCTCCCTCTGAGGCTCAGGGGTCCCCTGCGGGCAGCGGGGGAAGCCCACACCTTGTGCTTCTTCCCCTTTTACCTTTGACACAGAGATTATTTTCCTGTGCTCTGTAGAACCATAAGTAACTAGAAGATTCTCAGCCCTTCCATCATAATGCTTCCTCAGCCCTCTGTCATGACTCCTCAGATCTTTCTTTGTCCCACCGTGGTTATGGCTCAGATTTCCTTCATGTCCCACCCTGTTCTCCATAGGATCCTGGTTCCTAGAATTCCCTATCCTAGCTCCCTTCTTTCCTCAGCATCGCTATTTCTTGGGCCTCTTTCTTTTCTTTTCATCTTGTCTTCTAACTCCTCTGGCATCCCTTCTTTTCTCATCACTGATACTCCTCGGGGATTGTTACTTCATACCTCCTTCTCTCCCCACCATCACTGTTCCTTAGCCTCCCTTGCTCTCCTCATCATTCCTCCTCAGACATCCTTCCTTCCTTCATTATTACTCCTCAGGCCACTCTGTCACTATTGCTTTTCCGGTTTTCCTTCCTCCCCTCACATTACTCTGCAGACCTCCCTTCTCTCCTTATCATCATCACCCCTCAGAGATCCCTCACTTCCCACCATCATCGCCCTCAGAGATCCCTCATTCCTCACCATGGTCACCCTAAGGCCTCTCATCGACACTGCCCTTTAACCCTTTCTTCCTGTTTCCATTCTTCCCTTTAGATCACCTTTGAAGCATTCCTCTGATCTCCTTCATGTCCCATCATTATCCCTTAGCCCTCCTCTTGTCCCATCAGTATTGCTCCTCAAACTTCTTTCTGCTCCGCGAGAACTGTGAGTGGAGGGGCTGTCCTGTTGCTCAATCTGCCCTGATATTTGAGTGAGCAACGAAACCTTGCCTCTCATAGGAGAGCACATTGGAATATTCTCTCTCTTCTTCCTGTATGGAGTCTAGTTAAAAAAGACGTGGAGCCTGTGAAATAGTTTCTGCCTCTTAATGGTGGTTCATCTTTCAATCTTGGTATCTCGTGTTCCTTGCAGACATCTGTCCCAAGCCCTCTTGTCACCCAGGGAAGGTCGCCAGTCTAAGGCCCCAGCTGTTTGTCCTAACTCTGCTCTTACCCTGGTCTGGGAGCGCCCTGCTGCTCCCTAAGGCTTAGGGACAGTGTGAGACAATTGGGTCCCTGGCAGCCACACACAGCTCTCACTGCCACAGAGACAAAGGTGAGGTGTGGTATGACAGAGACTGTTATAGCTGTCTCCACCTCATCACACAAAACTCCCTCTGCACACACCTCTGTGCTTTCCTTGGGTGTCTAAACCCTTCTTGTTTTGCACTGAGAAACCTTAGTTGTAGGCGAACCTTTTTCCTACTAAAAGAATAACTTAAAGGATGAGATTTGTGATTTTTCTTTGTCAAAATATTCTATGATAAAAAAAAGTTCTACTTTTTTTTATAGGAAGGTTGAATAAGTAAAGGAGAAAAGAAGGATTAAACATCTCTTAATGCAGGGTTCCCCTACTTTATGCTGGAGAGCCAAGCAGAGCCACAGGCGCCCAGGGCTTGTTGAGCTGAGCATGGAAATCAATAGAAAAGGTCCTCTGGTTTCGGTGAGGGGTGCATGACTTGCATCACATAGAAGAAGAGATAGCCATCTGGCCTTCCAGAGGTCCCCACTACCTGGTCCTTCTCAGGGCTGTGCAGCAGGCCCCACACCCACACTCCAGTGTCATGGAAAATGCCAGTAACTAAGGAGCTGCCCAAGTGCACTCCAGGGACAAGTTGAGTCCTGATCACTGGTCCCCTACCAGCCCGTTAGCACCTGGGCCTTGTTATTTCTCATTAGTGACTGTGAACTCACAGGGCCAGAGGGAGTCTGCCTTCTTTCTGGTGTTTTCCACACTGAAGGCCCTCTCCAGAGTCTGCTGGGTTGTGTGGTCAAAGATCAATCCTGGGTCACCGCGGAGGGGCCCCAAGCATGGGTGCTCCTCAAGGGAACCTATTGTAGCCTGCCTTTGTTCAAGAATGTGACTCCCTAGGGAAAAGCCTCAGGATTGCTCAGCAAGCAGGACCAGGGCAAGGGCATCAGGAACAGTGGTAGCCATGGGCGTGGGGAGCCTCGCCCTCACAGCTCTCTTGCCAGGCATTCCCTGTGGGTGAGCCCGAGTTCTGTTTGTCGCCAGGCTTCCTTCTGCTATCAGTTCCCATGACACAATTCCTGGTTCCCCCAATTGCGTTTTATTATTGTTATTCTTAAAAATATTCCGGGGGGGGGGTGTTGAAAGGTAGTTTAGGGAAGGGAGTGGTGACAAAGCACGCCCCCTGATGGCTCCAGGAAGCTGTCCTCAGACTAGCCGGGGCCTCTCTAAGGGAGTCCAGGGGCTTATCTGGGTGCAGGCTCTCCAGCCCATGGAGAAGGAAAGCCCGGGTGGTTCCGTGACGTCAGCACAGGCTCCCCACCTCCAAACTCTGTTAGAAAAATGGGACATGGTGACAGCCGCCCAGTGACATTTCCTATCTCTGTGTGGATCAGGTGGCTGGGGGGAGGGAGGAGGGGGATGTTGTGCTGTTCACTGGTGATGGCCTTCCCCGGCTTCTCTCATTTCCTGTCCATCTGCCAAAAATCACACACTGATAGTGGCCGTAGCTGGCCTGTGGGAGTCACTGTGACTTGACCCTCTTGAGAGAAACAAACCAAAATGAAGAGCCCCAAACAAAGGGCAGCACATCGCCCACTTTCTCAGCCACACCAGGTGATAGTGTGGAGTGTCCATGTTTAGTTTCACCAACTTGGGAAATGTCCCTGAGTTGACCGCCACCCTGGAGAAGGTGTGCTCAGGCATCTGAGTATTATTACAGGCTCGACATAACCAATTACAAGTATGGGTGATGGCATTTCTTGCTCTTGACATGCAGGTTGGCACAAGGCTGCAGTTTCCCTAATACTCCCCCCTCTCATTTTCTTTTTCAGTGAATGAAATCATACACAATGACCTCTCCAGCACAAACCCCCACTCCTAATTCGGCACCTCGAGCTGGCAGAAGCCGTGTGGAGTGGGCTCAGTGCAGACAGCTGGGCTTCAGCCTGTGAGACTTCTGACGAAATCAACTGAACCCACATCTGGTACCACTCAGAACTTCCAACTTACTGAACGCTAGGAGCTGAAGACTTACACTATGTGTACAAAGAAGTAACTCTCGAATGAGGAGGGAGGAGGCGAGGAGGGAGGACACCGCGGCTCCTGAAAGCAAAGCCATGTCAAGAAAACAGAAGGGCTGGAGAGTGAGGCCAAGGACAGAGGCTTGTCCATCAAGGCAAAGGGCCCCATGGCAGGGTGCCCCCCCCCAAGCCTAACCCTCCTGCCCCTGGATTATAATACTGGAAGTGCCTTATTTAATGAGATCATCACATCAGGGCATCGTGGAAGTGAGCATTGAATTTTCTACCATGGAGTATTTGTAGGCGCCAAAGCTATTTAAAAAAAATTTTTGTTGTTGTTGTTAAGAGGCTTTATTCTTTGTATTGATAGAGTTCTGACAAGCTGGGGCTCCCCACGTATTTCCAACTTTCTTAGCTGTCCTACGTGATTACGCTGCCTTATCCAGTGTGCTATAGAGGTCTTCCAACCTGTCAACTCGGCTCTTTCATGATAAGACTCCCTCCTCGGTGTGACTAAAACCATAGGATTGTTAATAGTAGCATGCTGGGATTGCTGTTTTTAAACATAGCACAAGGACATTGAACAGCACAAGATAAAAAAAAAAAGAAAAGAAAGAAAGCTTGCTTGCCTCAGATATGATCCCGTATTTGCATGCGTGTACATACAGGCTTCATATTTATGTATTGATAATCAGTGATGGAGATGGTGATGGCCAGTCTGTGCTCAGCAGGGGCTTCCACATTAGCAATAACCCATGTCGACTTTGAGATGCACCTAAGAGTCCAGACTCAGCTTTTTAGCACCTTTCACTAGGGTCTGTCACCCCTGCACAGACAGGTGGCATTTTTCCCCCTGTCTCATGCAGTTACAGAGCACTTTAGAACGCCAGAGAGCTGCGCTCACATGCCCATAGGCTACCAAATGGCAAAATCAGAAAGTAGTGTGAATAACCATTACAAAAGGAGTGTAATATATTTGTTCAATTATAAGATTATTATTTCACAGAAGCCTTACAGCTCTCTGCTTCATCTAAGAAAACAATTACCAAACACAATGTTTTCATAGGCAGCCTGTGGATAGCGCATTTTCAGGTTAGTCACTGTTAGAAGACAGGTTGGTGTCGGCTTTACCGCTGCATTTTCTATAATTAGCTGCTTATTACAGTTCCTAGCAGTGACCTATTCTTTCATAGAACCAAAAAGCATGGTTTAATTAAAACATGTTTAATGATTGTGCCTTAGGAGTTAACGCCCCCTTATGGAATATGCCTGAATTGCACCTCTGGGTGGAGGTTGTAAGTTAGTCACAGACCAACTGGTGATGATGGGAAGGAAATGCTCTCCTACAGGAAGATGCATCTTTAAAATGTTCGTCGGTACAACTGTGTCCTGCCTATCTCCAACTCACAGAAAGAAACGAAAGTTCGAAAGCCATATTTGGACGTTGGCATATGACTGAAGAGCTGATTTGCGCCTCCTTGTACATAGGTAGCTCCTGGTCACCTGCAGGCCGCCTCCCGTCTGCATTCAGTATGTACCCTGTGTTTAGCATCGAGTTGCATGAATCTTTCTTGTAGACTGTCATATGAGAGCGAGTGTTTGAGATTTGTGCCAGCTGTCTTTGTAGTTAGATCCAATAAATCAGTATTTTTTTTTTTTTTTTGCTGGACAATCTCGGAGTGTGGCTCATTACTTTATGGGGTATGCTTCTTTCTTCTCTATTGCAGATGTGTGTTGGGGGGGGGTCTGTGAAAAGTGGTTCAGGAAAATGGAACTCCTGTGGTCACCTGAACGCCAAAAGAAGTGTGTCTTGCTCTCTTTTACTTACCAGAAATGAGTGAATATTGGGTATAGTTCTTGGGTGCTCTCAACAAATTACTTCAAAGTGTTCATCCAGCCTAGGTGGGGAAGGAACTTTTGCTTTTGCCAAATACTTTTGCTCAGAGAGAGATCCTGGGTGAGGCTCTGGCCACACACATGCTAACATGTGATGGGACATTTACTCTAGCAGGAGGGCTGGGCTTCAGCTGGCGTGACCCCAAACACACTCTCTCTCTCTCTCTCTCTCTCTCTCTCTCTCTCTCTCTCTCTCTCTCTCTCTCTCTCTCTCTCCTTCTATAAGCACTCCCTCGCCAAGCCCTCTCCTTCAGCCTTGGGTAAAAAACTATGAATAGTTACCATTCTCAGATGTCTCTCTGAAATAATATTTTGTTTCTGGGACTTGATAAAAGGCAAAAATTCCTAAGAGGTTTGCAAAGTGACTTAAAATACTAGAGAAATCACCCTTACCTAGTGCATCCATCAGACCAGCTTGCTGTTTTGATGTTACTTGAAGTTCTACCAAAGCTCCTCCCCCTTCAGCGCGTGGCAGAGGAGGGTGTGGAAGATGTGAGTGACTTACCACATACAGAATCTTGAATCTGTGGATGGATGGTAGGCCCGTGTCTAAGAGGCTGGGCCCAGAGTCATGGATCTACAGAAGAGCTCTGAAGTACCTTTTGGTACTGGGAACGGGCCAAGCTGGACTTTGAAGATGACAGCTTTGTGTGACACAGAGAATGCTGGAAGCTGACCCTATTAACGTGAGCTTTGAAGGTTTCCATTTTTCCCCATCCCAGTAAGAGACTCTTTTTTAAAGTATTTTTATTTACTTAGTTGCAAGCAGAAAGAGGACAGAGAGACAGAAAGAATGGGTTGTCAGAGCCTCCAGCCTCTGCAAACAAACTCCAGATGCATGCACCACTTTGTCCATCTGGCTTTATGTGGGTACTGGGAAATCAAACCCGGGTTGTTAGGCCTTGCAGGCAAGGGCCTTAACTGCTGAGCAATCTCTCCAGCCCCAGGAATAGAATCTAATATTTTCCCCTCCCCCAATACATGCACATTTACAAAATGAGGGGCAGATTCTGCCTAGGAAGCTGAACTTCTATACTTCTATTGATTAGCTTTTATGAAATGAAGAACTGTTCTAAATCCCTGGGGTGGCCAGGGATTAAGAACCAAGAGTTTAAAACCCACCCTGGATACAGAATGACTTCTAGAAGTTAGCCTGAGCTGGACTAAGACCTTACCAGAAAAGAATCCCTTGTTTGGGATGGAGAGATGGCTCACCAGTTAAAGGCACTTGCTTGCAAGGCCTGATGGCTCAGGTTCGATTCCCCAGGACCCACGTAAAGCCAGATGCACAAAGTGTCAGGAGGCCCTGGAATCCCATTCTCTCCCTCTCCCTTAATATCTCTCTCCTTATAATTAAATTAAATATAATAGTATTTTTTTCAAAACAGATTTCCTTGTTTGTTTCTAGCAAGGAGGTTGTGCAGGTCACGAAGAAAGCCATCAGGGCAGTTGGAAGTGGCCCTCACATCCCCACAACCAAGGTTGCATTTTGCTGGGAAACTAGGCATGGTCTCTGCTTAACCAGGGCTCCTGGGCCCTCTGGAGCCCTGCAGGCTTCCCTGGTCCTCAGCAGCCCCTCAAAGCATCTGCCCTCCCCAAACCACTCAGAAGCTTCGAGAACTGGTGGGTTTTCTTAAACTCATTTACTATGAAAAAAGCAGGAACGAGTCCATATCTGCTTTATTTCTGACTTGAGGCTTTGGGATGAAGAAATTTGATAAGCATCCATTTTGCCCTCATGAACAAATGCAGCTTTGGCAAAAGCTCGGATGTTTGGGATTCGGCTGCCTGTCCTGGGGTCTCAGAATTAGGCCACTAGGACTCTTGCTGGTTGACTAAGGCTGTCATGTCTCTCTGAGCCCACCCAATGGGCAGACACCCACCCCTGACACCTTGAGGATTATACTATGGGTGGACAACAGTGGGGTCTCTTCTGAACACTAATGAAGTGTTTGCAGAGCGCATTCCACAGTCAGTAAACTTCGTTTGAGAGTGTGTCTGACAGGAGATCCTACACAGGCAGGAAGCTAAAAGTGAGGTGAGGCAGAGGTGAGGCCTCATTCACATCAGCCTTTCTTGTTTGTCTTTTTAACCTGAACTGGAATTCACAGAAGATGGAACTGACCATTTTTGAGTGTGGCTCAGTGACATTTTGACCATTCACAAGGTCTGTCTAATTCCAAAATGTGTCCGTCACCCCCAAAGAAAATGTCTCCATCTGTTTCTGGACCCCCAAGCTGAAGAGATTATGTCTGTCTCAGAGAATTCATCAGTTTGGGACATTTGGTACAAATGGACCCCTATCATACAGGGCCCTATCAGCCTGGCTCTGTCCACCTCCACACCGTAGTGTGTGACCCCCGTGGGAACACGTGGCACCCCATTGCTTACCCGTTCCCCCTGGTGGAAATTGGCTGTTTTTAGGCTTCTGGCTTCTGTGAATGTTCTCATCTCAGGGGTAAATGCCGAGTGGGGGGATGGTGGTCATGTGGCAACCGAATGGAACTTTATGGGACTGTTTAAATTAACCATGCCTGAGACAGACCCAGCTCACTAACCTAATTTGGAGTTACATATGTGAAACACATCATATTTATAATTCTTTATGCCAAAAAAATTAAGTTAGGTCAAAGATGACTGAACGTTTGCTTAGACGGAAGCTGAAAGCAGACCCCTTTGCCCGCCTGTGACGACTCCCAGCAGAGCTGGCCCGTCTAGGGTTTCTGCCGGGAAGCTAGGACCGCAAGACTGTGTGAGTCATTCCTGTGGTGCCAGCCGAGCCCCTGGTGACACTCGTTTTACTTCACACACAAGCTAACATAGTGGAGAAAAGAGCCACAGTGAAGACTTCCAGCGCTGAGAGGCAACAGGCCAAGAGGGAAGATGTCCCCAAATGGCAGAGCAAACCTTGTGTGGCTGCCTCCAGCCAATGCAGCAGCCCGTTCCTGGCTTTCTGCAAAGGAAGGTCAAGGCATTTGCAGTTTCTAGATGGGGTGATCAGTGACCCTGGCCCTGTGGCCAACAAGCATGCCCCCTCCTCCTGATAGGACACAAGGGGTCTGCTTACAGTGTGAATGAGTGAGGAAAGAAGCAATGATCCTCACTGCTGCTAATGGGCACCCGATACCAACACTTGCTTCCTTTCTCAAAATAAAGAGGAAAAATGTGATTGGGAATCTATCTGGGGACAGGTACATGGAAGAGACTTCAGCCATGGTTGTGAGGCTCAATGCCAGACCATTTCCTGATCGTTGTCACCTAACCTGACCAGGCCTGAGGCTAGCAGAATGAGGAACTGAGCCCATCCGCTCCCACCACCCTTCCATCCCCATCACCTTCCCCAGCCATGAGACACAGACTGTCCCTTGGGAGGACACTGACCACATTCCTCATCTCATGGCCTGGGTCTGGATGGCTGATCCCACAGCCCTTGTAGATGCTGGGACTTGGATTTCTTCATGCTAGCTCATTCTTTGATGACAATTCCAAAGTCATAGGCAGCACCTATGAACTTTGGAGAAAGTCTCCTGAGCCTCAGTCTCCTTATGCAGAGAAAGTGGACAGTAGAAAACGAGGAGGATTCTAAAATACCTATAGGGACCAGGGACTGAAGGGGAGGGAGTGGCCAGAAGTATTCCTATCACCTAAAAGCATGCTGGTCCCCTTACCTTGGTATGGGCAGATTTGGTGCTGCTGTGGATGGGATACCCAGGGACCCCAGGACTCAGAGGTCAAGGAAGCATCCTTCTTTGACCTTACAGAATGCTCACCCTGAGAACTGACCACCATGCCTTCAGAGAGCCGGGCCACACAGGAGGTCATGCAGCAATGTACCAGAGAGTACTGCTGGGCATCAGCAGGTACCAACCGATCAAGCAAGGAAGAACATGAGCCAGCAAGCAAATGCCAGGGCCTTCTGCCCAGCTTGACCTCCCCATTGGACATGGAGAACAGCAGAGACCAGCTGTCCTTACCAAGCTCCACCCACTGCAGAAAAAGTACTGTGGTCGGTCATTAACTTCTGGGGTTGTGCTGCAGAGAGACAGAGTAGAGGCTGGGGGCCTGCAGGGCGAGGGGGTTGTGGCAGAGCGGTGATGGGGCTGACTGCATGAGCTGTTGCTGAGAACAGACCATCAGGCAGCAGGGAGACCTGATGAGAAGCTGATTATCATTATATGATCAAGGCTCCAGCACAGTAATCAGCATGATGGATGAGCTTTCTTTCTGGTTCAGGATCTGTGTCCAGCCAGGAACACCAACACAGCCATCCCAGAAAAAGAACCAAGTGTCCGCCTAAGGCTTATTATCCTGGGCCACCCTGCAGGGACACAGTCCTTCAAAGACCCCTCTAGGCAGGACAGAGGTGGTCTTCTCCTCCCTGGACTATTCTGTGGCCATGTGTGACCTCCAAGGAGCTGCCTGTGCTCAGCTTCTCTGCACCCAGTCCCACCTGTGGGTGTCACCAGTCTTTAGGGACCTACCAAGACCCCCTTGAGTTCAGGACTAATGACTCTCACCTCGTTCCGGCTCCCATGTCTTGTGTCTCCACCGAGTGACTAAGTCCACTTCCCATCATTCCTCTGGTCTCATGACAACACTCAGTGTCCCTGTCAACAGAGGAAGGACAAAATCTCCTTGCAAGCTGGAGGTCCTCTACCATCTCTGTGATTTTTTTTTTTAATATGTCGCTCATTCTCCAGGAGCAAAGGGAAAATGTGTGGGAACCTTGACCAAGTTCCAGACCACCTAGGTTGATATCCAGCTGTCGAAGTAGGTCATCCATTCTCCATGTCTGCAGGTTCTAACACTGTGCTCTTCCTAGGTGTTCGTCACCCACTATCCCACTGGCACAAAGATTCAAAGCCATCCTAAAACCATAGCCCAGTCTCCACAAGGCTGCTGCACGAAGCCAAATGCCACAGGCTCTTCCTTGCACCCTGGCAATTCTCTGTCCCAGCAAGCAATGACTGGTATTTTTTAATGCCAAGTCAAAAGAGGGTTGAGTTCACATACTCCTTGTTTAAAAGGACATTACGGTTACTGGTCTCACATTACACAAGGATATCATTTGGGATACAGCGCTCTACCTGCAAACGGGAGAGGTCCAGCGTGTGGACACAAGAGTCTTCTTGGGAGCCATGTCACACTCCCTGTGTCTTGGAAGGGCCAAACTGCGTCGGAGTGTTCTTACCACACTGCACTGCTTTCGTACCATTTCTCCTGCATCTCATCCTCCTTTCCCTTCCCTTTAACTTCTAAACTGGCAATAGATTCAGGGAAACGCCCAGGGCAAACACTCTGGCAGGAGAGTGGAGAATCCACACGCCTCTTTATTTCTTTATAGGACACAATTGAAGCCTGGGGTTGGGCTCCACGCCATGGTGTGAGGAATGATGGCACCAGGCCTTGGTCTGGTTTTAACATCAGATGGTCGCTGACTGGAAAGGATCCCCTCCCCTGAAGTCTTGTCAAAGTCCTGTCGGATTTCTCAGCAAAATTATCTCTGTCTCAATTTTCCTTTAAACTATCAATTCAGTTTCTTCTGTACCTATAGCATTATTTGGGTCATTTAGGGTTTTTTTCTTCAGATAATTTTATTTTTATTTTTTATTAAATCTCTTTATTATGGATAATTAGATAGGGTCATTTAGAATTTGATAATCTATGTCTTGGGTAGTTTGTGATAGCTCAGGTATCTGCCTACTTTAATTCGCATGATCTGTTGGCATAAATTTGTTCATAGTATTCCTCTGTAGCTTGTGGCTCTCAGAGAATCCAGAGTGGTGTCTTTGCTCTCTTTCACTCTTGGCCTCAGCCATGTGTGTCTTCTCTCTTTTTCTCTCACTAGCCTGACCATAGGCTTATCAATTCTTTAAATTTTTTTTTACTTATTTGCAAGCAGAGACAGACAGACAGACAAACAGACAAACAGACAGACAGACAGACAGAGCATGTGAGAGAGTCAGAGAGAAAATGGGCGCATCAGGGCTCCTGATCACTGCAAACCAACTCCAAATGAATGCACCCCTTTTGTGCATCTAACTTTATGTAGGTACTGGGGAATCAAACTCGGATCATTAGGCTTTACAGGCAAGTGCCTTAAGCACTGAGTCATTGCTCCAGGCCCCTTATTAATTTTTTGCATGTGTATGTGTGTGGTTCACATGCATGAGCATATGGGTGTTGACATGTATGCAGGTACACATGTGTGCAGGTGTGTGTGTGTGCCAGAGGTGGACGTCAGGTGTCTTCCTCAATCACGCTCTAACTTACTTACTGAGGCTGGGTCTCTCTCTCGCTCAAACAGAGGGCTTGACAATCATCTAGTCCCATTAGCCAGCTTGCTCTAGGCATCCTGTATCCTCACCCCCCCCCAGCACTAGGGTTACAAGTGGCTCCCACATTCACCCGGTATTTACAAGGGTGCCTAGGATCTGAAGTCTGGTCCTCAAGTGTGCACGAAGTAAGTGTGCACTTACTTCACTGAGCCATCCCCTCAGCCCCAATTTTGTAGGTCTTTTGAAGGAAGCCGCTGAGTGAGGCAGTGCCCTTAGGGGGAAACTTCTGTATTAACTCGCCTTCAACGTAGCTTTGTGGAGATGAGAAGCTGAGAATGCCAACAAGTATTCCTGTCCACCATCTTTCCTTCATGAGCTATGACCCCAAACTGAATATGCTCTGTCTGTAATATACATCTTGAATTGAGCATGCTCAGAAATGTGGCTGCCTTCCCATGTAAGTACGTGTAGGATCTCCCAATAAAATCCCCACATTTCCCTTGCTCAAGGAGAGCATAGCTTAGGAAACAGGTCCTGCTCTCTCCTTACCTGCTGCAGGTAGTAAATCTTTCTCCACTCTTATTTCTTGGCCGTGTTTGTGTTGGCTTTGTACTCATTAAGATGCCATCCTTTGCGTTCCGTTACAGAGCAATTTCTTCCATTGATAAACTCGACTTTCCACCGTTTCCTTTCATCCTCTTACCCTTTCATTTCCTCTCCATCATCTGTGTCTGAAGATTGTCACTGAGGTCCTAGATCTGTGATGACTGCTCTCCCTTACATTCTTATGTGGGTACTGGGGACCCACAAATTACTGTTATGCTTTCACTTCATGAATCCAAGGTCCTTTCTAATTTTAGCTTGACTTCTTCTTTCACCTATTGAAAACATGCTGATTTCAAATATTTGGGGATTATCCAGATAACCCAATTCCATTATTGTTCGAGAATGATTTTAGATTTTCTATTCATTAAGACTTATGTTATGACCCAGAACATGGGCTGTCTTGATAATGCTCCTGCTGAGTACTTGATAAAAAATGTATGTCGTGAGGCTAGGAAAATGGCTCAGCAGTTAAAGGTGCTTGCTTGCAAAGTCTGCCAACCTGGGTTCAAGTCTCAAGCCACCCACATAAGCCAAATGCAAAAAGTGGTACAAGTGTTGGACATTCATTTGCAACAGCAAGAGGCCTTGACATGCACGCACACACAGATGTGCAAATAAATTTTTTAAATTTATATTGTGTGCAGTCAAGTAGAGTGTTCTAGAAACCCCAGTTAGGTCAAGCTGGTGCTCACTAGTGCTGCTTGAGTCGTCTGGCTCCTGACTGATTTTCCATCTTCTTATAGAGAGTTACTTAACTCCAACTCACATTATGGCTTTCCTCATTTCTCCTGGCACTTACACTGGCCTTTGCTTCACATATTTGAAGCTCCATTTTTGGCTGTTCAGGTTGTTTAGAGTTGATACAAGCTCCAAATTTACCAACCCCTTTGTTATCATGGAGTCACCTTCCTTGTCACTAGTGATACTATTTGCTCTGAAATCTACCTGGTGCGGTTCAACTAACCTTTTGATGTATGTGTGTTAAATTTTAACCCTTTTGTATCTTTTTATGAGAAGGGTTTCTGTAGGCATTTAGTTTGGTCTTTTCTTTTTAAAAATATTTATTTATCTGGAAGCAGAGAGAGAGAGAGAAGATAGAGAGAGAGGCACACCAGAGCCTCTAGCCACTGTGAACAAACTCCAGATGCATGCACCACTGGCTTTACAAGGGTACCGGAGAACTGAACCTGGGTCATTAGGTATCACAGGTAAGTGCCTTAATCACTGAACCATCTCTCCAGCCCTGCCTTACTTTTCTATATAATTTCATCATCTCTACCTCTGAAAGGGGGCATTGTAGACTATTGATGTGGTTGAATTTAAATCTACCATTGTCGTAGTCAGCCACACACCCCTGGGATGATTCTCCAAACCAGGCACAATGTTGGGGAGGAAAGTATTTATTGAAATAACAGATCCAGGGGAAGTTCCAAAAATGAAGGAAAAGGCTGGCCATCTTTCACATATCCAAGCAGAAAGACAGAGGCCCAGCACCTCCAAAGCAAGCAAGCACACTGTAACACACTGTAACTCACAAAGAGCAGGACTGCCAGACTTGACCGCTGAATCATCTCTCCAGCCCTAAAGATTTGCATGATAAAGTAAAAGTGTGGTTTGCATTTTCCTATGTGATACCATTCCCAGTGTTGTCATGTTTCCTGCAGTCTGAACCTCCTCCCCTTCTTGGAAGGCCCTCTCTCTAGCACAGCATCATTACTGCGGGTTTGGTGGGTGTGTTGTTTCAGGCTTTGTATATGTGGAAAAGCCCTCATGTTGTCTGTTTTCTTCTTAATTTCTTGCCTTAAAATAATTTCAAATTCACAAGAAGCTGCAGAACAATTTTTTAAATACATTTATTTATTTATTTATTTATTTATTTATTTATTTATTTATTTGAAAGGATAAAGCAAAGAGAGACAGAGAGAATGGGCACGCCATTCTCCTGGCCTCCAGCCATGGTAAACGAACTCCAGATACAAGTGCCTCTGTGCATAAGGTACTGGGGAATCAAACCCAGGATGTTAGGCTTTGCAGGCAAGAGCCTTAAAACTGCTGAGCCATCTCTCCAGCCCAACAGAACTTTTTAAAAAGCACAGAGAGGTCATACAGACCCTTCACCACATCTGCCCCAACAATGTGACTGAGCATTGGTACATCTTAGAGAGCTCCCTCTGGTTCCCCTGGTCTCACGTGCATATATGTGCAAACACACACGGCTCTCCGTAGTTTTCATACATGTGAATTTATGTCAACGCCACCAGAATCAAGACCCAGGATCATTACCCCTGTTTCCTCATGGCTTGCAGTGCTAACTTGTTCTCTCCACACACCTGAAGTTTGCTGTGTCCTATAAGCCAGCCTAGAGCCACCCAAAGTGGCTTTTCTCACTGCACAGTTCTCTGACCCGACTTGCCTCTGTGTCACCAGCTCCTTCCTCCCTCTGGCTGAGCAGTGACCACCGTGTGGATGGAGCAGGTTGTTTTCACTGCTCTCCCGATGCACATATTGGACTTGGAGGGAGGTGCTTTTAATTTAATTTATATTGTGCTGGAGATCAAACCCAGGGCGTCACGCATGCTGTGCACAAGAGATTTACCATTGAGCTACATCCCCAGCCCTGTCTGTTTTAAATTTTTTGGCTATTATGGAAAAAAGCTTCTGTGAGCAGTACTGTGCAGGGTTTGGATGAGCATTAGTTTCCATTTCTCTAAGACGCAGGCCCAAGAGTACATCTGCTGCGTGATATGTTTCATTTCTTGAACCTGCTCAATTATTTCCCCGAGGTGCTATACTATTTTATATCCCAACAACACATGTATCACTATTTTGACTTAAGCTGCTCTGAAACACATGTGGTCATACGTTGTTGTCATTTAAATTTACATGTCTGGAATGGTTAATGGTGATCAATGTCTTTTCATGTGTTCCTTGCCTTGTGTGTCTAGAGAGAGACATGTGTATCTGTGAGATGACCCTGTGTCTTTCTACCATTTTTCTCCTGAGTTATTTACCTTCAGGTTCTAAAAGTTCCTTGCATCCCCAAATGCAAACACTTTGTTAGAGCTGTAATTTATGAATATCTCCTCAGAGTCTCCAGTTTGCCTTTTTAGTCTCTTAACAGACTCTTTGTGAGAGAAAACCTTTTTAATTCCAGTGAAGTCCAGTTGGTTATTTCTCCTTTTAAAGGTCAGCTTTTGATATCACACTGTTGCAGTCAGCTTTCTCGTTGCTGTCACAAAGCACACGACCAAGAGCAGCTGATGGGAGGAAAGGGCTGTTTTTGACTTACAGACTCCAGGGGAAGTTCCATGACGGCGGGGAAAATCATGGCATGAACAGAGGCTGGACATCACCTCCTGACCAGCATCAGATGGATTACCATAGCAGAAGAGTGCACCAAACACGGTGTCATGGTTTGATCCAGGTGTCCCCTACAAACAAATGAATGTGTTCTGATAGATCGATCCTCAGCTGATGGCAGTTTGGGTTTTACAACCTAGATGAAACTGTGTTGTTGGGGGCGGGCTTATGGGGGTTATAAGCCAGCTTCCCCTTGCCAGTATTTGGCATACCTTCCTGCCGCTGTTTGCAGTGCTGTGGCAGAGGTGATGTCCAGCCCTCTGCTCATGCCATCGTTTTCCCTGCCAGGATGGAGTCTCCCCTCAAGTCCGTAAGCCAAATAAACCCATTCCTCCACAAGCCGCTTTTGTTTGGGTTCTTTCTGGGCAGCAACTAGAAAGCTGACCACAACACACGGTAAGGGGAAGCTGGCTAGAACACCCATAATCCCATGCCCGACAATACACTATACACTGCCTCCAGGAGGCTCCAGTTTCAAAATTGCCACCAGCTGGGGAATCAAGCCTTCAGAACACATACGTTTAAGGGGGACACCTGAATCAAGCCACCACACACACCAAAGAGCATCTCACTCTAAACTAAGGTTTAGGTCTTAAAGATTTCTTCTTATCCATTATTCTAAAAATTTTGTCTTATTTCTATTTAAGCTCACGATCCATCCTGAATTAATTTTTTTTTGAGGAATGAATGAAGCTTAGGTCAAGAATTTTCATTTTCTTTCTTTTATTTATTTGTCTGGGTGTATATGTGTATATGGACTGTTATGGTCTCCTTCCATTGCAAACAATTACCCATGTGGCTTTATGTGGGTGACAAGAGAGCTGAATCCAGGCCAGCAGGCTTTGCAAGCAAGTGCCTTCAATCACTGAGCCATCTCTCCAGCCCATTGATTTACCATTTTCTCTTGCACCAACTGGTCTACCACAGGACTCTCTCTCTCTCTCTCTCTCTCTCTCTCTCTCTCTCTCTCTCTCTCTCTCTCTCACCCCACTGGCACCACAGGGTCAATACCACACTACAAGGTTGCCCTTGAAATCTTGCCAGGTGAGTCTTCACCTTTTATTCTTCTTCATCAAAATAATACAGCTATTCTAGAACCTGGACCTTCCTATACTAATATTAGAATGCTCTATCTCTACAAAAACCTTGCTAGGATCTTCATTAAAACAGTAGATCAATTTGGATAGAATTAGCATATTTACTATGTCCACTTTGTCATTCCACAAATATAGTGTGCCTCTCCACTTGTTTAGGCCTTTTAAAAATTTCTTTCACCTGCATTTTAACATTTGTAACATGGATATTATATTGGTTACTTTCTCGTTGCTGTGAATAAATACCTGACCAGAAGAAATTTACAGAAGGAGAGGGCTTATTTTTGGCTGATAGTTTCAAGGGGGAAGTTTCATGGCCGAGAAGGAATGGAAGCAGAAGTGAGAAGCTGGCATAATCTAGACAGTCAGGAAGAAGATGAAGCTAGTGCGGCTGGGCTTTAAAACCTCAAGGGCCACCCCCAGAGACTCACTTCTCCCAGCAAGGCTCCACCTTTCAAAACTTCCACAAGTTTACCAAACAGCGCCACGAACTAGGGATTAAGTATGCAAGCATAGGAGTCTATGGAAAACATTTTACATTCAAACCACAAAACACATATATTTATCACATCTATTTTGTTTTCACCTTGGTGTTGAATTTCCCTAGTTTCATTATAAATAATATTGCACATTCAGTTTCTATGCATACATTGTTAGGACGCAGAAATGCAGTTGGCTTTTGCATGCTGACCTTGCTGAATTCATTTAGCTCTAGGAGTTTTGTTTCCTTCCCCTCCCTACCCCCCTTTATTTTTAGCTCTAGGAGTTTTGTTTTAAATTCCTTGAAACTTTCTACAGAATCATACCATAGGAAAACAGGGAGTTTTAAATTTCTTCCTCTCCGATCTATGTCTTTCATTACTTTTTCTTACTCTAGTCCACTAACAAGAAACTCCACTGCCATGGGTAAAATGGTGACAGTGGACAACCTTGTCTTGCTCCTCATCTTGGTGAAAGGCTCTGTCTTTCTCCTGTAAGTGGGATTTTCACTGAGGATTGTGTTGATGCCTTGTATTGGGTTAAAAAACATTGGTTCTCTCTTCCTACCTCAATGGAGAACTATTATCATATACATGTGTTAGGTATTCTCATAGGTGTTTTCCTATAAATTGATTTGAGTATGTTTTTTTCTTTAGCCTATTGAGAGATGATCATGTTCAACTTTCTTTTTGAAAGATGATTTTGGTTTTTACTAAAGACTTATCAGTTCAGGGATGGGGAGATGGATTGAAAGTTAAAGGCATTTGCTTAAAAAGCCTTCCAGCCCTGGTTTGTTTCCTCAGTACCCACATAAAGCCAGATGCATAGAATGGTGCGTGCATCTTCTGCAGCAGTAAAAGGCCCTGGCATGCTCACCCCCCCCATCTTTAGGTCTGTGCTGTTTTCAGTGCCATTTGCTATTATTCTTACCTTTGTTCTTCCATAAGTAGAATTTTTTTCTTCTGCCTGCTTTAAGATTTTTCTCTTTACCACTGATTTTCAATCTGTTGATTATATAATTTGGTCCAATGTTTCTTATGTCTCATTTTACAGAACAACCTTCTTATTGCTGGGGCAAAACACTGGACCAGAAGCAGCCAATGGGAGGGAGAAAGGGGTTTCTTTTGGCTTATAATCTGGAGTGAATATTTCCCCATGATGAAGAAAGCATGGCAGAGCGGGCAACTGGGCTTCATATCTTGTTACATCATCTGAAAGGTAGCAACAAGAGTGAGCTGTCTCTGGCAAGAAGGAGCTGAGCTATAACACCCCAGAATCACACCTCCTTCACTTCCCACCATCTGGGGACCAAGTATTCAAAACACATGAGGTTTTGGGGGACAGCTCATTCAAACCACCACACTCATATTTGAGGTTCGTGAATCTTCAAGGATCTGTGGATTTATAGTTTTCATAAAATGTGGAAAATTTTTAGCTATTTTATGTTTCAAGTATTTCCTGCTTCAGTGGCTATGATCCATTTACTTTTGGTTGCTTGAAGGTGACTCACACCTCACTTATGCTCTCTTTTTTCATATTTTTCTGTTTCTTATTTTATGTAGTGTACAGAATTATGTTTTCATGTTCACCCATCTTTTTCTCCCATAATATCTACTATTAATGCTATACTTTTCTCATTTTGCATATGTATTTTGTGTTTGCATGTTTGCATAGGTGTGGGCACATATGGGAGCCAGAGGTTGACATAAGGTGTCTTCCTCGATTTATTCACTTCATTCGCTGAGTTAGGGCCTCTCACTACACCTGAAACTCACTCATTCAGATAGTCTGGCTGGCCATCTTGCCCAGGAATCCTTGTCTCTGCCTTCTGAGTGCTGGAATGACAGCCAGGCTGCCTGGCCTGCCAGGCCTTTACAGAGGTTCTGGGGATCTGAACTCGAGTCTCACACTTGCAAGGCAAGCACTTTTTCCCTAAGCTCTTTCCTCAAACCACCAACACCCCTCCCCACTGTATTTTCACTGTTAGCACTGTAGTTTCCAAGTGTAGATGTTTGATTTGTGGTTTTTAAATACCGTCCAGGTTAAATATTCCCTCTGACTTCTTGAACATATGAGAAGCAATTACAATAATGGTTTAATGTCCTTGTGTGTTAAGCTCTCCTGTCTCATTTTCAGTTGTTTTGATTATCTGGCTCTTGTGTTTTGTTTTGTTGGCATCGTGGTCTGTGTTCTCTGCTCTTCTGAATGCCTGCTGGTTTCTGACTGGGTGATGGGCATATGGATCTCCCTTTATTGGGTACTGGATGTGCCTTGCGTTCTCATAAATGTGTCTAAGCTTAGTTCAGTGCGCAGTTTCGTCGCTAGAAAGTGCCTGTGTTTTTGGGCTCTTCCTTGTTCAAAGCTTTGGTAGATAGATAGCACAGGAGCAGTATTTAGTCTGGGGCTGATCTTTTCCATTGCTGAAACCAAATCCTCCTAAAAGCACTTTGAGTGTCCTGTGAATTCTTCCTCTCTAGGTGGGATGGGGCTTTGCCCCTGACCCACTGTTAGGTCCCCTCCCTTCTTTTCACGTGGTTCCTCCCCAGGCCTGAGCACCCTCTCAGAGGGACATGCTAATCAGGCCTCAGCTCTGTCGATTTCAGAGCACCCTCTGGGGATCTCCCTTCCTTCCCACCATCTGTCCTGAGATGCCCAGCTCCATCTCTCCCTCTGCAGACCAGCAGCCACTACCTGGGTTCTCCACTCTCAACCAGGCCTGGAACCCTCTCCTGGCCAGAAACTAAGGTCTCTCCGTGCGTGCTTGCTCTCCCTCAGGGACCCCTGTCCTTCGTCCTGATGTCTGATGTCTCACACATGTTTCATATATTTCATCCACTCTAGTTGTTTTGGTGGAAGAGTAAATCTGGTCCCTGTTAGTTCGTCTTGGCTGAAAGTAGAAATTCTGATGTTTGATATTTCAAAGCTTCCTCGGTAGGCCAAATTTCAGTCAGCGCAGTAGTCAGCCTCCCTTCCCTTGTGTTTTATGTCATATAACAATAATGCTATTCAAGTCAAAACCGTGCGTCTAGCCAAGAGCGTGGCTCGTGATCACTGGCTGTGCCTTGGGGCCTCATATAGTTTTAATCGGAAGGGGAGCATCAAACATTATGAAAAACAGCTCACACTGCCAAATATGCTCTTTACCTGGAGGAACGACAAAAGAATCCTGGGCAAGAGCCAAGAGGTTTTCACAGTGTTCAAACAAAGCATGAGCGAAGCAGAAGCGTCTCTGTTCAGGTGGTGTGGGAGTCCTCCCACACGGCTCAGGTGGGCCCTCATCACGTGCAGACAGTGCTCTCAAAGCCCTTCTCTCTCCCTTCTCTCTCTCTCTCTCTAGTTATTTATTAGAAACACTATATAAACAAGTCTTGTGTTGGTACCCCAATTTGCACTCTCTTCTTAACTATGGAGACTTTTCCTCACCCAGCAGATGCCCTGACCACTCGAGACACCAACCATCAAAAGTCTAGTGGCTGCAGAGGTAATCTCTGGCACCTATCAGGCCCCAAGGGTGCTGGCCTAGAAGCCACCCAGCAAGTCATCCGCCGACTTGGTTTTATAACCCAAAATGAAGATCACTAAAATTTACAGATGATTTTCCCCTTGGTGTTTTTGCATACTGTACCAGGAAGGTTTATTAATGGAGACGATCTTAATTCTGAATCCCTGGACTGTAATAATGGTTTGGCTAGGTTCAGATCACCTTCTGCCTTCCTCTAGAGAAGGGGGCTTGCCAGGCAATTTAATCACTTAAAACAAGAATGCCAGAGTTACTCTTATGGGAACAGGGTTAAAGACTTTGGGAACACTCATTGTCTGTATGCAAATAAGGCTGCTAATTATGAGATTTTTTTTTCCTATTCATTGGAGTAAGCCCAGCAGGACCTCGACTTGAAAATATGCTATTAGCAATTTGTTCCCATAATGACATAGACTCGAAAGGAATAAACAAATTTTAAAAATACCATCTAATCCACACTTTTCACTAATTAAGAGTCTATTTAATCTGGATTATAATAGTTCATTCATACAGGTCAACCTTGATTTTCAAAGAGCTATTCAAGTAGTTTCTCTCTCACTTGATCCTTAGAGTCCCCTGTGGGGGAAACAAAGCAAGACAAGCCTCCAATCTGCATGTGATATTTTGAACACTTGGAGAGGGGTTCCAGGATGAGTTTGTACCCTGCTGGATCTTCTCACCCTTCTAATTTGAGGAGATAAAGCCTGCTGACTTTCTAGCCGTCTACCACTCATCCACGGATCCACCTAGCACCCATGTATTCCTCCATCCATCCCTCCATTCACAGAGCTATCCACTTATTATTCACTTCCCATCCATCCCCCATCTGCTCATCCACCCATTAGTCCACCCAGCCACTCCCTTACCCACCCACTCAGTCACCCTTCTCTTTATCTGTCCATTCTCCTTCATCCATCGATCCACCCACACATTCTTCTATCCACTCACACTTCCGTCTACCCATCTACTCATCCATTCATCCAACCACATTTCTCTACGTAATCTCAGGGTGGCCTTGAACTCACAGCAATCCTCCTACCTCTGCCTCCCAAGTGCTGGGATTAAAGGTGTGTGCCACCATGCCTGGCTCCAACCACATTTCTCTACTCTTTATTACCATCCATTCCTCCCTCCACCCACCCATTACGCATGCATCCATCCATCCATCTATCGATTCCCCTCCCAATTCATCCCCCACCACTCATTCTTTTCTCCCTTCACTCACCTGCCCATTACCAAGCATCATTCATTCATCCATCCACCTCTACACCCAGCTAACCACTCATTCACCCTTCTTTCCTCCCATTCATTCTTCCATCCCCAGTGAGTTTTCCAAGTCTCTGTGTTCCTCCTTGACATCTCGTCATGATGGCCAATGCTGAGAGTCAGTCACCACTTGACACAAATGTTTAAGAGAGTCCAGCAAGAGAAGTTGATTCAACACCCAGGTATCACCCCTTTGGTTGAGCATAGGTTGGGGTTTTCTGGAAGATCTTAGGCTCTCTAGGTGTGGCTGGGTGCAGTCACTTGGACACAGCTTCTTGCTGGGGTTTCAAATTCAATTCTGTACTTTGTTTCCTTTAACCATAGTCCTTTCATCAGGCCCTATGGAGGGTCCTACCTCCCACCCTGGCTGTGGGTGATAGATGGCCTGGAATTTCCCTTAAAAAACAAACTTCCTAGTTACTCAGGGGAGCCAGAGTAAAGCCAGGAGACCCATCATCTTAGCTGTCTCTGCCTGGAGATTCTCTGGGATCAAACCAGAATGGCAGAGCTCTGGCAGGAGGGGCTCTGGAAAACTTGGTTGATGTGCATGGGCCAAGCTAAGGGTTGCAGTCAGCTTCTCGTTGCTGCACAAAGAACCCAACCAAAAGCAGCTTGTGGAGGAATGGTTTTATTTTGGCTTACAGACTAGAGGGGAAACTCCACGATGGCAGGGAAAATGATGGCAGAGGCTGGACATCACCTCCTGGCCAACATCAGGTGGACAACAGGATCAGAAGAGTGTGCCAAACACTGACAAGGGGAAGCTGGCTATAACCCCCACAAGCCCACCCCCAACAACACACCTTCAACAAGGTTCCAATTCCAAAATTGCCATCAGCTGGGGATCAAGCATTCAGAGCACATAAGTTTATGGGGGACACCTGAATCACACCACCACACTAAGGGCCAGCACAGGATCAGACCCTGAGAAGGGAAGGACTAAATGAATCCAGGCACATATTCTGTAACACTCCAGGCATTTCAGCCTGTGCTACCAGGTAGGGAACTTTAAGTACTGTCCTAAATTTTCTGTGTTATCACATTTGATATTTACAATGACCAAT
Organism: Zapus hudsonius; assembly: GCA_004024765.1. Taxonomy (NCBI): domain Eukaryota; kingdom Metazoa; phylum Chordata; class Mammalia; order Rodentia; family Dipodidae; genus Zapus; species Zapus hudsonius. Next base: position 40,871 of record PVHP010005586.1, read on the forward strand.
AAAATATTTTTGTGTACGTCCCAAGCCCTGGCTCTACACTTCTGTGGCAGTGTTAACAGAGTCTGGAGCCATCATGGCTCATGTCTGTTATCTCAGCCCTCAGGGGACAGAGGTAGAAAGATTATTGAGATTTTGAGGCCTGCCTGATCTACATAGTGAATTCAAAGCCAACCAGAACAATATGGTGAGATCCTGTCTTACAAAACCAAAACAAATAAACAAAATTTCTGGAGTTAATAACCCGATGTGGGGAGGCCTGGGGTACCTAAACAAAGGGGTTCTAGGACTACATGTCTATACCTGCTCACATCCACTCTGGACATGTCACTTCCTGAGGGCTAGTGTGTGGAGACTTTGAGAGAACATGTTCCTCACCTCTAGATTCCAGGAGAACCTGTCCTGAGAAGGCATAGAACCATGGCTGCCTATGTTGTCTTACAGATCAAAGCCAGAGTAACTCAGACCTACTGTCGTGACCAACTGTGCCTGCATCTCCCAACTAATCAGCAAGTATCAGTGCCACACCAAGACAATGCCAGCTTGGACACTGGGCAGGCATCAGGATGGATAGGCTCAGTCATGCACTGAGAAAGGGGACTTCAACATCTGCAGTTACTCATTTGCAGGAGTTTGGCTGAGCCCTGCCAACCCTGACCAAGGAAGAGGCTAACAGGGGCCAGGGCTGAAGCAGAGGGGCTCTCCAGAGCCCAGGAAGATGAGCAGGGCTGTCCCTGGTTCCCTGCCAATTGGCCATGCCTCTCTGCTCCCAGTGTCCCCTGCAGATGGGTGTGGAGGTGGGTGGACCTTCCCTCCTTGGCTCTGGTCATTCCTGGTTCCAGCCCAAGCCCATGAGCCAGTCTCTGACTCTTCCTTTTCTTCTAGCCGTGGCCCAAACCGCACCTCTGCTTTTGAAAGATGAAAATGTTCCCTTCTTTCTAAGGCTCTCTGCTCAGTCTCACTGCCAGCAGGAAAATCTGCCTCCAGAAGCAGTAGCCATACATGAGCAGAACATTCTCCAACACAGAGCACCTCCTGATGAACCCTGGGAGTCACAAAGCGGAGCCACTGTACCCCTTTCATGTGGGGAGCAAGCCTTAGGGGCAAGGCTCCCAGGCTGGGTGCAGCCCTTCCCCTGTGGACATTCAAGAAGCCTCCACACACAGAGAAGGTGAGCATTTGCAATGAAGTCAAGAGAAGGGTCCTAGCCCCCTACCTCAGTTTCCAGACCACCCTGGGCCTTCATGGACCACCCTCCTTCCAACCCACTCGCTGAGTCACCAGCATGGCCCCACATGAGTGGTTTTGCTATAACTCACAGATGTGGAGGAAAAAAAAAAAACCTGCGCTGAGCCTGCAAAGCCAAATGTCCTGGGTTGTTTTTATAGAATAAAAAATGGTTGCAGTCTTGCCTCACAGCTGTGAGGGCTCCACCCCCTTCTTTGGGTTTTGCACTCAGGGATGCCAACATGGGTAAATACTGATGGTAGAAACGTATCCATGTGAGAAAAACTCCCAACACAGGTCTGCAAAGCTTCATTAGCCAGATCAACTGTTTCCTGCCCATTCCATTAACCCCAAATTCCTGGATTATGTTTTGATGGGATCATGATGCGCTCCCAGGAGCTCCTTGAATGAGGAGGAAGCAGGGTGGGAGGGTGCTTCTCCGGGTGCTTTGGCCCAGAGAAGAGTGCCCCACTGCACTCTGAGCTGCAGGTTGAGTCCCTCCCCATTAGCACAGAGAAGATCAAGAATCTGCTGGAACACGAAGCTAATTAGGCGCCATCCAGGCAGAGCCTCTGGCTTTAGAGTGGGTGCGGATGAGACAGGGCTTGTTGAAGAGCAAAGCCACTCAATGGGGCAAGACAAGGGGGCTCCAGGGTGACAGCTGGAGGCTGGGGTGGTGTATGTGGGTGCTGGGCAGGGTGCCCTGGACATGCATGACAGTTTGTTAGCTGTGGATTGCTGGGTATGTTTTTGTGGAGAATGGTTCTTAGTGAGCACTTTGCTTTAAGAACATAGCTTTGGACCAGTCCCTTTCTGGCTAGTCCACAGAGTTCTAGAAAGTCCTCAGAGTGCTGTGGGAGTTTATGGGGGACAGTGGTTGTCGATAATGTAAATAAGCAGGAGATCCTTCAAGGTATGAAAGAAAACAGCCCTAGAAGGCCTGCGAGGCCTGTGCAGCGTGGCTGGAAGACTGGACCCGTGAGGCCAGGGGAGGGCCCTAGACGAGAGATATGTGGGGGTGGACGTGTGTCCATTCAGAGCATGAGTAGAGCTTCCAACCGAACACATTCAGTGCCTGGGCTTATGGGTTGATGAAGCTAAACCATTTTATTTCCCATTTCCCTGAACTTAGTTCTCCTCGCAGCCTCCTCATGTTCATCAAAGTGACTTGACTCTCAAGCAGGAGACTCCCCAGGAATCTGGTGGGATCTCAATCCAGACAGTTCTAAAGCTAAGGGCTAGGCCCACCCTTCCTGCCAGCACACACCACTTTGACTATAGGGCAGATCAGTTGCTCTGATCCTCATGGTCAGGGCTGAGCTGTGGGCCTCTCCTCAGTCACACATACCCTGTCTGCCCAGCCCTGGGAGGATCGATTTTTGCCCGTTTGGTCTGTGTTTTTAAAAGGCCACATGTCATTCAACATGATGGCCGCCATTAGCCAGTGGTCCACTAAGCAGTTGTCCAGTGTCCACTGACCAGCTTGTCACAGGAACTCCCTGGGATTGGGCCTGGGGACAAAACAGGGCTGTGGCACACTGAGCCCAGCTGAGGAAGGTATGTGTGTCGTCATCCATCCTCTCCCCAGCCAGGGTTCTGGAGGACTTTATGAACATCTTCCAGAATTGTCCAGATGGGGTCTGCCTCAGACAGCAGGGTCCTCCCTTGCCAGGCCTTGGCGCAAGCTGACTCCACACAAATCAACGCTTTCATGGTCACCGTTCAAACCTCTGAAAATGCTGAAGAAGGAAGCAAACAGCCCTGTCTTCACCTGAGGAGTTACCAGAGGTCAATGTCCTCTAGGCCTCTGCCCCTCAGGCTGCTTCCTTCTCCCTTCTAGCACAACCTCTTTCTGCCCAATGTCTCCCAGTCACTTCTGACATGGCCACTAATAGCAGCGTTTGCTGCTTGTCTATAAATTTCTGTAAGACCACTGTGTCCCAGCTGCCTGACATCCCTTCCTTCATTCGCTTCACTATCTTCTAGGGTCTGTCACGCAGTGATGGAACCATCGCCCCTGGCTGCATGGAGCCTGGCAGTTGAGGGTACACACAGTCACTTTGTGCAGATTGGAAACTGCTCCCCTGTGCTGAGAAGTTCCATCTCCTTACACCTTAGCAACATTGGGTTTTCAAAAGTGAAATAGCTCATACTTCAATATCCAGGTGTCCTCACCATCCAAAAGGGAAAATTCACTTCCGAGTACTTTGATAAAAATTGGGCTGGGCATGGTGGCGCACACCTTTAATCCCAGCGTTTGGGAGAGAGAGAGAGAGACAGGAGGATCTCCATAAGTTCAAGGCCACCCTGAGACTACATAGTGAATTCCAGGTCAGTATGAATTAGCATGAGACCCTACCTCAAAAATAAATAAATAAATAAAAACCTGGGCTTTTATTGTATTCAATACAATTTTATTATATTGAAAATTAAGGAAGGGACTTTAGGCCCCAAAACCAGAGTTCCCCTTGAAAAACCTCTCTTGGAGGAGCCACCACAGTCATATCATGGAGGAGCCATATGGAACCCCACAGAGAATGATGGGATGAACCAGTGGGACCCACAGCCACAGACATTCAATCAACACAGGATAAGCCAGTGAGACAGAAACCAATGATTTTTTGACACAAAGACCCCTAAGCTCACAACAATTAAGCACCCTTAATACTCATCCACCATGACTCAGGGAACTGAGCGGAAGAGGGGGCGGAAAGATTGTGAGAGCCGTGGTGGATGAGACTATCCAGAGGCATGGCACCCATCAGTAACAACATACTAGGGCCAGGAGAACCTGGCCGAATACTAGGCTATCCATGGTCCCCTGTCACAAGGACTGATCCAGAAGACCCACGGAGGAGGATATCCAGCTGGTTGGGGAAGGGGGAGGGGGAGCATTGGAGAATTGGGGAAACAACTCATTGTTTGCCCACTAAATAATGTAACTCATTATGGACAATAAAAAATTAATTAAAAAAGAAAAAGAAAAACCTCTCTTGGCCTCTCCAGGTGAGAGTCTCCACTCTGGCTGATAACCAGGAGGCCGGCCCCTTTCCCCATGTCCCACATTGGCCCCCAAACCACCTCTCTCCTTATGTTCCCTGAATTGTTCCTCTGATGAGCATCAGTGAAAAATAAGGTCTTGTCCATATCCTCACCTTAGCAACAGATATACAAGAACCTTCCCTGCTGGCCTTGTGATCCTGCAGGAGACCCTGCTTCACAGTGGTTTGGTAAAGGATTTCAGAATGTCATGGAAGGTTCTAGCAAACTCGCTGGCCTGCCCAACTCTCCCACTTAGCTTGCAGAGCCTGTGTCCCTCCTCCTGCTCCATCCCTCCCTGTGGTCACTTTCTAGGTTCTGGGGTGGACTGTTCAAAGACATCACTGCCTGACCTCATCTCTCATCAGTTGAAATGCTTGCCCCTCTAACCCCCTCTTCCCCTGGCACTGAGACATGCCAACACTGCACATTGTTCTAGGCGGTGAGGGGCTTAGTGAAAACATGTCCACCGACAGACAAGGAACGAGGGGCTGCGCTGGCCACCCCACGCCAACAAGGCCCACGGGGCACTGACAAGGCTGTAGCGGCCTCCGCAGTGGCCCTTATTAAACAGGCCCTGGCCCTCCCCAGGACCTGCTTTGTTCGTGAAACAAGGGTGTGTTGTTTCCCATCTTTTCTTCTTGGTGGGTGAGCAATATATTTTTTCTAAGTACTAAACTTGTGGTTTACAAAGCAAACATTACCATCGCTTGCAGCCAAGGCTTGCGCTGAGATGTGTTCTGTACTGTTGACCTCCTGGGGCCAAATCCCACTTTAGTCTCAAATACAAGGCTAGAAAATTGGACTCCTACGAGTGCTCACTGTTTATACTGAAAACATTGTTCTGTTTCAGGAGTTCCCTGAACCTCCATGTGGTGACAACAGTTTAAGAATTGAAAGGAAAGGAACTGTCCCCTCTCTGACAAGATTTCCTACCCATTAGCTTTTTATTAAGGGTTCCAGCAGGCCATTGCGCATGGTCAGTACAGAGCTGGATGGCAACACAGCTCCCTTCGGGTGTTAAATGGTCTTCCCCAAGCCCACCACTGCCCCTGCACTTCTCTGATACTCGAGAGCGTGGACAGAAGGCCCTCACAAGGACACAGTGGTGGGGTCCTAACCTCAGGGTCCTTAGCACCTCCCAGACCCATGCCCTCTGGTAGCTTAGCCCAGCACCTGGCATTACAGATGGGAGAGCCAGGCCTAGCCAGGGAGATGATCTGTCAGAAGTGGCCTATGCAGTCAAAGGGGTCTTGTCTGTCTGACATCACCCATTCTGCTCCCAAGATAGCAACAGACAGACTGTCTTGACATACCAAGTCCCTGTCTGGGGTCCAGTTCCCATCAGGCTTTGTTACCAGATACTCACTGACTTGCACATGGTCCATATACCCAGGGGAACCAAGAACTCAGCAGAAATGTAAAGTCTCTTTCCAACCTTCCTAAATCAGGACTGGGTTCCTCAGACCCTCTGTCACTCTCTGGCAGAGTTTCTAGGAATGTTGGTGTGACCTCTCAAGTCATCCTCTCAGAGACTGTGGCATCCTGAACTCTCTTCAGAATTCCTGTGGATGAAGGATTTGGCTGGAGTCCAGTGGGGCGCAGGACATCGGAATAAAGGAAGTAAGCAGACAACCCGCAGAAGCTGACGACAGGGTGTGGACATTAGAGGGACTTTGTTCATAGTCACCTAGCTAGATGCCATGGTGGGCTCTCAACGGGAGTGGCGGAAGGGCCACTGTGGTGATTGTCAGGAAGTGTGCATAGGCTGGACTGAGAGGGGATGGCACACAGACCAGGGATTCTAAGGGAAGGGCATTGGGGTATATAGAGCAGATGACACCAAGAGAACCTTCAGGAAGAGCAGGAGTGGGACCTCGCCACCTTCAACATAGTTGCAGCACCCACTGCCCCTGGGAAGGCTGGCCACTAAGCAGTAAGCCCATGTGGGCCTCAGGACAAGAAACTGGACATGTCCTACTACATATATGGGGTGCTTAGCAGGAGCCCGTCACATGGCTCACACGCTGGTCTCCTAAAACTGGGCTCTGACACCAGTCAGTGCTGCAAAGTACACAACTCCACCTTGGCCAGCTCTCAAAGTCTTCCTCAGTCTCTGGGCCTCTGGTGTATCATTTCTTCTGGGTTCTGAGGCAAGGTAGATACCCCTACTTTTGCAGAGTGCACTGGGGGGTTATTTTGCAGGGGCTATTTGTCTTGGCTTACTTTACATCTTTCTTGTTGATTGTCACTCTATTCTGATGGATATGACTCACTTCAGCATGTCCAGCAGGAGGCCTGCCCAGGAAATCTGGAAAATGCATTCCTTTGAGTCTCTCCTGGGCTCTAGGCCTTTGTGATGTAATAATAGTAGGGAAGGGGCAGGGAAAAGTGTCCTTGTTGCCTTTGGGGACGCAAGTGTAGCAGCAGAGGAAGATCCAGGGTCAGTATCCACACGATCCATGATCCTTTTGACAGAGAAGAGAGAAAGACTCGAGATCTATGGGGAAGCCCTTCCCTGTCGCAGCCCCCTCTGTGCATATTAAGAAGGAGCGGGGGACAACCAGAGGCTGTAGAATTTTCTGGGGCCACTCACAAATCCCAACTACATCTTCAGTGACAAGAATGTCTTCTCACAGTTTACTAAGCTGCAGTCTAAGAACCAGTGTCCACAGGGCTGGTTCCATTCAATGCTTTGAGGGTTTTGCCCAATTCTTTCAGCTTTGCCTGAAATTTGGGCTTGGAAAAGCTTCACGCAAGCCCAGCATCTTATGGTTACCAGTGTTCCCCCCCCCCATGCATGCATCTGTGCCCTTCTGGGGTCTCTCTACCTGGATGTGAACTGTGTTAACTAGATTGTTACAATCTGATCTCTTCTCAACCAATCCCAGCCTCAGAGCAATCCCTCTGTGGCAGAGGCCCTTCTCAGGCACTGAGGCCAGGGTGTCATGGCATCACCATCTACGTTTTTGGGTGACACAAGTCAACCCATGGCAGAGACTGAGCCTGTTGAGGGCTACCTGCCATGATACGCCAATGGCCAGTGGTCAGAAGGCCCAGGATTCCCTTACGCTTGACTCCCAAATGGCTCAGTGTAGACTGTCATCTTGTGCATCTTCCTCACCCCAGAAACCACACCTCAGAAACCTCCTGCTGGCACTCAGCCCCGAGGCCTCAGCTGCCCTTACCCACCCTCCTGCCCCACCTGCCTGCCTTCCTTCCTTCCTTCCTTTCCTTCCTGTCCCCAAGACAGAAAACATTTGCATTCTTTATGGGGACATTGGGACATCACTCATAATAATGCAGGTAGAATTGGGGTTGATTTATCAAGAAGATAATCAAATACAAATTTATCCACAGCATGACCACTTCTTATCTTCAGGATGAGGGCAATGGTTCAAGCACTTGTCACACAAGCATGAGTTTGAATACCCAGCACATTAGGCAGGTAGGGGAACCCCAGTACTCAGAAGCCAAATCCACCCCCCCTCCAATAAGCTGGTTAGCTGACCAAATCAGCAAGCTCTTGGTCCAAGTGAGAGAGCATGTTCCAATAAATAGGATGGAGAGTGATTGAGGAAGACATTTGATGTCAGCCTCTGGTCTCCACACCCCCAGACTCCAGCATACACACGCCCTCTCTACAAAATCAGCCTGTGTAATGCCCACAGATTTTGCCCTGACCTGGGTCCCAGAAGTAACACAGGAAGAGCTAGGGCTTGGGACAGTGGTACCGTGCTCAGGTGGGCTTAGTTTGCAGCGACAGAGATGAAATGACTCTGGACTACACAATGGAGCTGGACAGCTCTCATTAGGTCCAGCCTGTAACTGCAGGACCATGGCCCAGAAATAGGACTCAGTGAGGCTCTACAGGTCTCATTTTAAATCCTCTAGTCTGCTTTGCTCTGCAGGGTGTGGCCCAAGTGCACACAGACCCTGAGCCACTGACTTCCACGTGGGAGGCACATTGGCTCTTAGGGGAGCCAGCCCTGCCAGCTGCAACTTCTGAGGTACAGGACAGATCTCCTAGCTCCTGAGGCACTGGGGCTGGTATCGATGTCAAGGAGCCAGCCTCCTATCCTCCATTGGCAGGAGATGTAACTCTGCAGGGTGGTAGACACAGGGTGTCCATCCGACTCCACTCAGGACAGGGAGATCAGGCTGGGCACCAGCTGCCCTCCAGACTTTCTGAAACCTGGTAGAGGGAACCACTGGGCTCCATCCCAGCCGCACCCTGAGAAGAATGGAGAGACATAGAGAATCTCAGTGGATTTTGCCAAAGGAACTTAAAATTAGGCAAATGGGTGCCAAACCTCACGCCTATGCTTGGTGGGGCTGAGTTTCAACAGATCACACCTAGAGAGACACCTTTAGCCACAAAGACCAGCGCCATCCCGAGGCGTGGCCCAGGTGACTCACACCAGGCCACTCCTGACTCACCTACTGGCTGCCCCACCCAGTCATGAGAAAGCTAGGCCTCTCAGTACTGGCCCAGGCTGACCCAGACTTCTCAAGAGGCCCTGAGTCCAAGTGGATTGCTTGGATTCTAGCCTTCTGTGTCGATGGCTAAATGTCTAATTCAACAGTCGGTTTTGAATTATTAAGTGTTGAATGAATAAGTAGAGAAATAAACTAGCAAATGGATGCATGAATACATATCAATGATGGTGGGCCACAGCCTGTCCACTGCCAAGCAGTAATCATGGTACCAGCTCACCCCTGACAAGCATGGTAACATAGTCTGTGCTATGCTGTGGTCACTGGTGATAAAATTTCATTCCCATAATTTGTCACTGTAAGAGTCAATGTACCCAAACTCTATCTTAAGTGGTTTATACACCAAGCCATGCCTTCAAAGGTCTCAACTCAAAATCTTTCAGGTCACTCAGAGGTACCAGTGACACTGGATACTTCTGGGGGGGGGGGTGCTCCTCTCCAAAGGACAACTGGATTCCAATGCCACCACAGATTCTGGAGCCAAGCTGACCAGAGCATTGCAGGTCTCCCATGGCACGATCATCCACGTGGACACTCCTCACCAGCTGCAACATTGTCCCCACAGAGCCTGCGTGTTCCTACCACCTGGAACCTCAGAGAAGGATATGTAGGATGAGGCCCATTGGCCATTCTGCCAGAAGCTCATGGTTTGAAGAGGTTGATGATGAATTTCACGTTGACAGAGCAGACTCAGGGACTTGTAGCTGGCCTGATTCACACCTCCTCCTCGCCTGGGGTTGACACTGTTTCAGAGCCCTTGGATACCAGCATCACGCTGTTTTGCTGATTCAAATTGATGACTCTCTAGATTATAATTAATGTCCTTACTCTAAGTCAGAGCACAGGCTGCCTCATTGATTAATGACCATGAGCGCCTCCAGTGAAACTGGTTGATGATTGAAAACAAATCAAGGCTGTCTCCTCCCCGGTGGTGGTAATTGGTTTCAGGTGTCTATACTAAACAGTGCATTGAGAACCTAAGGAAGGGGCTGACCTGAGGCCAGAGGTACTATGTGGCCACAGGTAACTGTTGAATTCCTGGTGCTATGTCAGTGGACACTACAGTCTTCAGGACGTGAGTGTGTGTGTGTGTGTGTGTGTGTACACAAACGTGGTATGCATGTATGAGTTTAATGTGTGTTCATATGTGTGTAGGCACACATGTGTGTGCGAATGTGTACAGCCACAAATCAAGGTTGGGTATCTTCCTCAATCACTCTCCACTTTATTTCTGAGACAGGGTCTCTCACCAAACCTAGAGCTCACCAGTTCAGCTAGACTAGTTAGTCAGCAAGCCCAGGGGATTCGCCGGTCTCTGGTCCCCAGGATCCAACTTTCACTCTGACCTGAGAATCTCCTGCTTGCACAGAAAACACTTTAGCCACTGAGCCATCTCTCCCAGCCCCACCATGCTTTCTTGGAGATGTTGGGTTAACATTGGCAGGTTCCCATAAAAAGGCTAAATGTGACAGCAAAAGCTGTACCCAGACCACCCTTCAGAAGCACTGCTCCCATGACAGCTAATGCAATCCTATGCAAAGTTCCTTAAGATACCCAGGGGTATTAAGATGTGTTTTTAAGCCGCACCTTATTCATCTGACTAAATGCTAGGCAGTGGGTGGAAAGCACATTTCAGAAGCTGACTTGGGTCCCTGCAAACTCAGCAAGGCTTCTGAATTTATTCCAAGCTTTTGAGTCAAGTTCCTCTGCAGCTGCTGTACCGTGCATTTACATTGAGGACAGGTTTCGTGCCACAGCCTCATCAGCCTATGGGTTCCAGTCCAGTCACTGTGAGACTGTGATCTCCTGAGGAGCCAATTATGGTCCATAGCTTGGGAGTGGTCTTATGGCCAGTGGGAGGATAAGTAGGAGCAGAAGTCCAGAGATATGGTGGGCCCCTCAAAAGCCACCAGTCAGTGAAGCATAATCAGTGGTCAGGCATGGTTTCTGGAGCTCACAGAGGAACGGGTCTGTGCAGGATTTGTGCAAGCCTGAAGGGCTTGGCCCATCTTTCAAGCACCCATACTGGGAGAGATGTCTACTTACTATGCTTCACGACTTGGGTTCTCTTCGACCCACCAGTAGGAGGACTGCCCCTTGCCCTTGACAGTCGTGTTGCCTTGCTGGATCAGAAGTGGGAGAGAGGTAGGTGAGGAGACACGGGGTGAATCAGGTAGATGATAGCACCCTCCAACTCTGCCAAGAACTAACTGGGGGGACTCACAAGTGGTGACAGCAAAACCACAAAGGGGCATTAGCTGGTCCTGGAGGTAGAGGACAATTGAGATGACCTTGGACATGGCAAAAGCTAGGGCAGACCATGCTCTGCATCTTCTAATTTCAGTGAGCCTCAGGCCTTCACTGTGTAAAGTTATGGAGCCTTCACAGGTGTCTCATATTTTATGTCTCATGAAAAGAAAACTTGTTAATACATCTTAGAGCTCCCTAAGTAGTTGACTAAATTTATTTGAGTCTCCAAAAGTACAATAAGAAATGGACCATAACCTTGACTCAAATGAACACAACCTGTTAGATTGCCTGAGTTTTCTAATATCTCATAATTGACTGGAAAACATTTTTTTCTTTCACATGTTTTTGAAGCAGGGTCTCCGTCTAGCGCAGGCTGACCTGGAACTCACTCTGTAGCCCAGGATAGCCTCCAACTCACAGTGATTCTCTTACCTCAGCTTCCTGAGGGGTGGAATTAAAGGTGTGAACTACCACGTGGTTTCTTTTATATTTTGTTGAAAAGAATCTTTCTTATATTTTGTCTTAGAAAATAGACAAAAGCCAAAACACTAAAAAGCTTATTTTTCTGATTACTCGTTATATGCCGTCAAGGCTGTTGAGCACGTGGCTTGTGTGAGGCTGCACTGTGCAGACATGGAGAGGGAAGGAAACGATGAAAAATGTCCCCATACGTCAGCTGTCATCACTGCACAGCAACCTACCCCAAGCTGAGCAGCTGACATGACAAGCCACAGGACTTGGTAGGCTGCTTAGGCTCAGGGCCGAGTGTCTGCCAGAGCCAGTCAGCTCCCAGCTTACCCCCAGACCCCTCAGCTGGCATCGGCCACCGCGGTGTGCACAGTTGGCTTCAGATCTCAGCGTCTTGCCATCACGTTCTCTGCAGAAAGCAGCTCACACAGCAGCTGGCTTCCCCGTGCCTGAAGCGATAGTGTTAGACACCTGTCCTACCACTTGGAGGCATGGCACTATGAACTTGCAGGAGAGGTGCTGGGGACACCAAAAGACCCACCCTTGATCACCACGCATTTCACCGATGGGTGAGTCTCAGAGCTACTCTCTGAGAAAGGAGACCTATCGGCTTCCCATCCCATTCCCTACTGGGCCAAGTGTTCCTACAGCACTTCTGAACTCTGGGGTTTTTCCTTCTCTGGAGTCAGAGAAGTGGGGCAAAGATAGGGTTCCTGGCTGACACCCAGTACACGGGGAGTGGTAGAGGAGGGAGAGATGGGGTGGGAGCTGAAGAGGACAATAGAATTCAACCTAGAGTCTTCAGGGCCCTCCCCCAGCCAGGGCCATGATGTCAGACTTGTCCTGGTCCTTTTCAACACCTTGATGTGTGGCCATGGAGGCCACCCCCAAGTTCCCACATCTCTCTATACAACCTTCCATTGTTTTCTTTGCAAGCTGAAGTCCTTGTCGTGAGATGTCACGAGACTTCTGTCAAGGTCCTCCTCATTGGATCCCCTTCTGCCCTCAAAACAAGGGCACTAGGAACTCTCATTTTTGGAGAAATTGCCCATTTTTCTTCCAATTCAGCTCTGCAAAGATCACACACACTCATACACTTGCTGCTGGCCTGCTGTTCCAACCTTTGAAGACTTTCTATTTCATTTGGACAGTAAGCCTCTAGCCACCCTCATCTGGACCCATTCTCTGTGCTATGGCTTCAGCCTCCCCAATACCAGCTTGCTCTCTGTCTCCCTCTATTGCATACCCACCAGCCCTGGCCTTTTCCTTCCCTGCTGGCCTCACTTTAGCCACAGCATCTCTGCACTATTTCCCAAGCACATGCCTTCCTGGATACCAGCCACTGATTCCCATGTGCCAGTGAGATGAACCCAGCCAGATAAGGTAACCAGGCTGGGGGCTCTATGAGGTTTGCTGTAGGAAGAGCCTCCCTGTCTGCTAACCAATAGGCTTAGACTTTAACTGTTTCTCTCAAGAAAAAAAATCTTTTTGTAGTATTCTGCATTGATCGTGGTATTTGGTATCAGCCCTAGACTTGCAACTCTTTCCACTCAGTTTCTGTGTTATGGACCATCTATTTTTCTTTCTTAATGAGCTGGGGAAATTAGAATTATTTGGTCAACAAACCCTTCCTGGTCACCCTGTGCACTGGGCACAGAGCGAGATCTTGCATCAGAACAGAAAGGGTTTGTGTGGAGGTTGTCCTAGGGCCAGGAGGAAGGCCTATGTGACTCCCATGGACATAGAACTGTGCTCTGAAGCGTGGATTCGACCCGGCCAGAGGCCTGGGAATTCCAAAGGCCTCATCCATGTTTTTGCAAAGGACTTGTGGGAAGAAGAGACTTGAGGTGGACAGGTCAGGAATCAGTAGTGACCAGAACATGCTAGGGTGTGTGATGTCCACACTGCTCCATATTGCCTTCCCTTGAAGACTATAGAAGCTCAGAGCTGGGCCAACACCATCAACCATCTTTGCTGAGGCCGACATGCCCTGTGGTCCCTCTTCTCTCTGCAAGAAGACAGCCAGAATGATTCCAGCTAGAAAGGAAGTGTAGGGGGCAAGCTATACAAAACAAATATTTCCCCTAAATAAACAGATGTGCCACTTAACCATCAAAGTGCCTAGGCTTGAATGCATTCTTTTTGGTGTTCCTGAAGTAGACTTGGCCAGCCAAGGTCCAGTCCTGCTGCCCTTGTCCTCCACCCATGGTGCTGTCCCAATCTGGTATGCAGACCCACCAGGCCACACCCTCCTGCCCTGTGGGCACCAACACAGGTAAGAGGTCCTAGACCAGGTTTAGCTCCTTGAAAAGGAAGTCTTGGGGCCCAGGACCGCAGGGGAGGCCAGTAAAAGCCAGCACATTCCTGTGGGGTGAGGCCCTTGAGCCTGAGTCCACAGTCCTCCTGGGAAGGAACCTAAGGGACTTTTTGTTCTAACAGAAGGGTGTGCTTGGGGGTCAAGAGGTCTTTGCTGTGAGTTGAAATGATTGGCCAGAGACAGCTTGCTCCATTTCTACTCTGAGGCTGGTGTAGCCTGAGGAAGCCAGTTTTAAGGGAAGCCAAGTGATGGGGACATTCTGCATACAGACAAGAAAGGCCAACAATCCCAGGTGACTAAGAACACTACTGGATTAATAGAGCCAAGGCTTTTTCTGTGCAGGCAGCCAGGGCCCCAGTGTAATAGCACTGGGAGACAGTGAGACCTTGAAAGGGCAAGGATGAGGAGAAGCGATAGGTTAGGTAGTGACTATCCTTGAAAGGTATGCAGGCCTCTCTGGAGAGGATGAGGCCTGTAGGAGAGGATTCCTTCCCAGGAGAACTTTGCATTGTGAACCTAGCCTCTCCCTGCTCCCATTCTCTACCATGTGACATGGCTTCCTCTCACAAGGCTCCTACCTGATGGCATTACCATGAAACCTTCCCACATACCAAAGCCAGCACCATACTCAGACCTTCAGAACTGTGAGCTAAACACAACTTTTTGTTTGTAAAGTGCCTTGCTAAAGGTATTTTGTTATAGTAACAAAAACTGGACAGGGGCCATGAGCTAAGAGAGGTTTGGACAACCCAATAGTACTTGGGTTATTTAAAGTCAGAGAGCAGGCAGGTGGCATGAAGGATCACTCTGTCTTCTCTCTCTCCTTCCCTCTTTCTCCCTTCCCTTTTCCCTTCTTTCTCCCCTATGATTGAGCCCATCTGAAACATCCAACCACTCAAATCCACCCTGTGACATCTCACACAGCAGTATGAATGACCTCCAGCCTCTCTCCGTTCCCACACCACCCTGACCCCACCTCCCCCTGATTCCACCTCATCCTGAATCCACCTCCTTTGACTGTCCCTCATGTAACTTGGTGGGTTCAGCCTGGCTTCCTACTGCTGATCTGCTATCTGAGACCCTGCTCAGAAATCCTTAGGGTGCCCTCAAGCACACAGGCAACTCCTAAACAGGGATGGGGGTGCTGGCATGGGGTTGGGGGGGGATGATGGCAATGCAGAAAGCACTGTTAGTGAATTCCCAGTACATTTCATACCAGCCTGAAGCATCCCAGTGAGGACTGGGACCGGTAGCAAGGCCAGTTCCCCTCTGTTGAGCTACAGCACTCGGCAGGGCCCAGGAGTCCTGTGCTCATGCCCGTGGGAGGCATCATGAGTCTCTTAGGAGTGGGCTGTGCCTGAGCCACTGGGCGGGAGGCGATTAACAGAAAGTCGCCTGCTCCTGGGCGAGAGGTGCTGGCGAGGTCTAATGGAGTTCCATAGAGGTTCCTAATTATCTGTGAAATTAAGGATCTATTTTCAGATATGACTGGAGGAGTGATTCCACCAAAGAGGTTGAAAATCCCTCTTCCTCCTCCACATTGAGGCTGGGAGAGTGGAGGGCCCACCCCATCACAGCAGACTGTCTACCTTCGAGGCATGCAGTCTCATTATAAGTGCTGTGGAGAGCAGCAGAAGCAGAGCCCAGCCTCTGTTGGGACTCAGCTCAGCAAGCTGCCTTGCTCCAGCCTGTGGCCTAGTGACAGCTCAATCCTATGCCTAGTTCATTGTGGACAGTGGAAGTTGTCCCCTTGGCTTAGATGGCAGTATTTCAGGCTTGAATGGCGTGTGACTTCATGAGATCCTGCCTCTCCCGGGAAGTGCTGTCTTCCTCTGGTGAACCCATGGAGGTAGTTGTCATCATTACATTGTACCAGCTCTCTGAATCAAGGAGAAAGTAAGGAGACCCATTCCCTGCCCTTGGATGGACTGATGGAACCTTCAGTAGCAAGACTTCATAGCTGTGAAGAATTAGCCTGTAAAGCAAAGAACCCTCACACCAGGGTATCTAGATGCTTCATATTTGTGCACCCAGGGGACTGGTTGATGCCATCATTTGCTAAGACACAGGAAATAGGGATGACATCATAAGGCTCGATGTCTACTCTTCTTGTCGCAAAAGCATGGTTATACAGTGACAGGATTGTTCCTAGGACAGACTCCCAGACACACGGCAGCCAGGACTTAATGATGACCACTGCCAACTTAGAAGCTGCTCAGAATGAGCCTGGAAACTATGCCCACCTGCTCCATCCTGGAGAGGAAGCGGTAGAGAGGCCCATGGACCTGGCTGGGAAGGCACTAACAGCCATGTTTAGGTTATGCTTCAGCTACAAAGACCAACTGTATGCCATCCCCCAAAGGTGGGTGCACAGCTTTCCTTAAGCAATGTTGTGGTGACCTTCTCGTTGCTGGGATATAGCACCCAACCAAGAACAGTTAATGGGAGGAAGGTTGTTTTTTGGTTTTTGTTTGTTTGAGTTTTGGCTTACAATCTAAAGGGGAAGTTTCACGGTGACTGAGGCTGGACATCACTTCGGACACAACAGGTGGAAAACAGCATCAGGAGAGTGAGCCAAACTCACACTGGTAAATTAGGGGCTAGAAAATCTCAAGGTCCACCCTCAGCAACACACCTCCTCCAGCAAGACTCTACCTATTAAGTCACCATCAACTGGGGACCAAGCATTGAAAACAAGTAAGTTTATGAGGGACATCTTATTCAAACCACCACAAACAATTTTAGGGACAACACATCAGCACTCATCACAGTGTTTTCTGAATCCACCTTCCTTTCACACCAGCCTGAAGCATCCCAGTGAGGAGAGCTCTGATGGATGGCAATGTCCTCAGTTGCCTCTGAATCACTGCGCCATCTCTCCCCAATTGTCCCAATGCCTTCCTCAGGGCTACATAACACAGTGACTCCTTTTCTCACTATGTCTCCTGAGGTCTCTTCCCCAACTGGACACCCATCTTCACTCCTGGTGGGAAATTTTTCCCCGGGGGAATACACAAACATATATCTTCACACACCTTCCCAATAGGGCTCAGATGGCAGACCAAAGTATATTTGCACCAATACCAGTTTAGTGAACCAATGAGTATACTGGAGTTACTCACTGTCGTAGTCAGCCGCACTCCACTGGGATGAATCTCCAAACCAGGCACAGTTTATGGGGAAGAAAGGATTGATTGAAGCTATAGATCCAGGGGAAGTTTTAAAATGGTGAAAGAGGCTACCCTCTTTTACAGGTCCAAGGAGGGAGAGGGAGAGAGAGAGAGAGAGAGAGAGAGAGAGAGAGGGAGGCCCATCACTAACACCAGAAA
This sequence comes from Zapus hudsonius, assembly GCA_004024765.1. Classification (NCBI taxonomy): domain Eukaryota; kingdom Metazoa; phylum Chordata; class Mammalia; order Rodentia; family Dipodidae; genus Zapus; species Zapus hudsonius. The sequence continues at coordinate 57,995 of PVHP010005586.1, forward strand.
TACACAAGCAAAACAGCAGAACAGCAGAGATTTCTTCCCCTTTATATAGCCTTAGGGCAGGGTCTTAAAACCCTATCCCAGACTTGTTGGCTTCCTGAGTCTCTGGAAATTCCTTCCAGCTCTGCCCTCCCAGGAAGGGATGCTCATTTCTAGCTTCCCTTAGTTTCCTTACATCCTGTCCCCTACTGAGAGGCTGCTCCCTGTGAACATCAGAGATCCACCCATGATAATTTAAAAGATCAAGTTGACAACAAAACCTAACTATCACACTCTCTGAGCACCAAGCAGCCTCCTTGATGGGGCTTCCTGTGTCAAGACTATTCCTGGGGTGTTTCACCTTCAGCCACAGGGTGATGGGGACCCCAGAGCAGCCACACCATGGAGAAGTCTCTTCCCATCCTGAATGATGACTTCCCTGTGGTTGCTTCTAAAAGCTCCTCGTCCCTGTCCAGGAGTATGGAGACCCCAGAGAAGCACTTCAGTGGGGTCACTATGTGGAGATTAATCCCAGGGATGTTCCTCCCTCAGCCTGGAGGTGAGCACTTATTCACAGAGTATGGAGACCCCCCCCCCAAAGAAGTTGCTTTAATGGAACTCCCTGTTCCTTGGTCTTTTACCCTCTGTATACTCCATCCCCCCTGGAGGCCACAAGACCTCATGTGTTATTGCATACAGCTGGCATGGGGACACCTGACATCTCAGGTGGGGGTCTAATGACTCCTGCCATGTCCTTCTCTGGAGAGATGTCCTCTCCAGATGCTTTTGATCCAAGCTGGCATTAGTGGTTCACTGCTTTCATTGAGGAGGAATTTTGTCATTCAACATTCGTTCTGAGTCCTGCTGCCCTGGCGGCCTGCTCTGAAGCCATGTGGCACCAAGAATGAGTGCTGAGATGTCATGTGCAGAAATTATTATTAGATGTGTGCAAGTGACGATAGAATTTTGGTCATGCTTTCTTTAGAGATCCACATTTTTCAGAGACAATGTCAATATGTTCATTATATTTGTGTATAAGATGATATATGTCAAGGATTTACTTCAAAATAACATGGAGGAGGTGGTGAGGTGAAACAAGATGAGCCTGAGTTGGGCATTTGGAAGGTGGATGTGTATCCAACACATGAAGTTAGATCTCAGGCCCAGATGAGACCATCTCCACCTGTTGCAATCAGCTCTCTTGCTGCTGGCACAAAGAACCTGACCAAAAGCAGTTTGTGGAGGAAAGCATTTGTTTTGGCTTACAGGCTCAGGGGGGAGCTTCATGATGACAGGGAAAACATGACATGAGCAGAGGGGTGGACATCACCTCCTGGCCAACATCAGGTGGACAACGGCAGCAGGAGAGTGTGCCAAACACTGACAAAGGGAAGATGGCTATGACACCCATAAACCGGCACCAACAATACACTGTCTCCAAGAGGCTTTAATTCCTGAATTGCCACCAGCTGGGGAGCTAGCCTTGAGAACACATGAGTTTATGGGGGACAGCTGAATCAGACCACCACACTATTTCATCTTCTATGTCTTCATTGTGAGAGGGAAACCAGCAAGGCAAGAGTACAGAGACTCACCATGTGTTATAACCAGACTCGAGAGAAAATCCTTTGATTACATCACACCCTAGCCCTCGTCGCTCACATCAACCTGTTGGGACCTCACCACCTGCCTCTGAGCAGACCACCTGTACCACACACCATATACATCAGACACCTCAGCACATGAGACCTGCCATGCTGTTCCAGCTCTCAAGAGGGTCCCTGCAGGCCTGATGACACACATGGAACTCTCTGGTCTCCCTTCAGAAATGACCAACTCTCTTTTAAAAAAAAAAAGTCATAGCAAGTTTTCTGTTTTTTTCCTCAGTTTATGGTAATTTAACATATCTGAGCATTTTCATGCAGATATACAGTATCTTTCATTACAAATATGTGCAGTGCCCTTCAGAAAAGTTTATTATTATCAACCAACTTTCCTTACAAAATTCTTAAATCTACAAAGACACACCTTTTCCTAAATCTGCTTTAAGTCTGCCAGCCCCAAAATCAGAGGTCTATGGAGCTGTTTCTGGCCCGTGGCCTCTGCTCTCACCTTGAAGATATTCTAAAAGCAAGTTTCTATTTGGAGTGTATGTGTAGGTACCTGCCCATGCGTGTGAACATGCGGTGCACAAAGACACAGGTTTAAAACAGAGACAATAGCTGCTTTACTAAGGACAGACACGTGGGAATTGGGGGTGTTTGGAGTTTGCAGTGTCTCAGGGAAGAGAAGAAAAGGATATCTCCTCCTTAAAGCTCATTAGAGTGAGATGCTTGCTTTACCATTGCTGTGAGCACACCGCTTGATGGGCACATGACTTCAGCAGGCAGAGTGAATCTTCTTGCCTTTCTTGATGGCTTTTTTCTTTGATGTTATTGTTTTAGCTTTTGGAGTTTTAAAATTATTTATTTATTTTATTTATTTCAGAGATAGAGAGGGGGGAGGAAGTGCATGGGCACTCACCTTCTTCTTTGATCCCATCATCCTGACTCACTTCTCTGGAAAGCATGCCACAGTGCACCTCATGGGGTCCTGTTAGAGTGACGTGGTAGGGAGGGGACCCACAGCTGCCTCAAGAGCTAAAATGGTGGCAGGGACATCTGAGCCTCCCATGGCTACAGAAGTCCTGATCACCATGTGGGTTTGCAAACCCCTGATGAGCTCCAGAGCCCAGTCACCACATTTAGCTCTTATCTGTCACCTTTCTTATCATATGACCCGAAGAAGCTGAAGCAGCTGTCACACACCATCGTGAGCCTCACTTTCCTCTAAGCTATGGCTTTTCAACTTTTTAAAACTAAGTCCGGCTACAGGAAACATGTTTACAACCCAACCGGCACATACATGCATAATAAGTGAAATAAAAGTTCATAAACCCCCTTCTGATGAGCGATTCCCGATGGAAATCGTGATTCCTGTTATGACAGAAATAGACGGTTCTGTTCCACTCTATCCCATGACTTTAAACTGCTAGTTACGACTCATTAAATTGATTTCACAACCAGGTAATGGGTTGTGACCTGCTGTTTGTGAAACGCTCTGTCATCTGCAGCCTGGAAGCGGCACAATGAGGCGCCGATGCTGGGCTCCGGCTTGTCTCTGCTTTCCGCCTTCTTTCTTATAGGACTCAGCTGAACCCCAGTAAACCCTTGGTGGAGGGGTTCTACTGTTGCCCTCCACAGATCTGAATGCCACTTCATCAGACTGCTCAGTCCTGAGTCTGCGTTCAGCAAGTAGCACATGGGTGACATCTCTGGCCCTTTCCTTCCCCACTCCTGGGCCTGGCCTTAGGAACCCCATCTTTCCTTCTACAACGCCATCAATGTCCCTGAAACTCATCCTTTACTGTGTCTGGAGACTGAGGAGTAAGACGATGCTACCCCAGAGGAGGATGGCAAAGCTTAGGGTTAGACAAGGAGGACTTCTGGGATTCTCTACACATCTGTACCCAGTATCCCAAGGTGTCTCCAGTGCATCCTGCTGACTTTTAGAACCAGAAAGAAAGTAGCTAGGGTGGAAAGAAACGAAAATGCTATTGTTACAGCCTGTCTCTTGTCTGTCCCCTTTAGGAAGACAGCCTGTGACAGCTGGACTCTCACGAGGAGCACGTAGCCTCCAGTCAGAAGCAGGAGTATGGAATGGCTGCTGTCGCCTGATGTTCCACTGTGGACGACCTGGACACCATGGGCCTCACAGGTGCTGGCCCTCAGCACTGCAGCTGAGTTGTCGTGAGGTGGGGTGGAAGTCCCCAGCCTGAGGGGCTGTGCCAGGTGGCTTTTATACATTTGGTACAGTTGAAGACCAACAACCTTGCCCCTAAACATGGGGTCTGCACACATTTTCTTGAGCAACTTCCTCACCTTGAGAGAAGATGGCAGCCAGAGCTCACTTTGTTTCCCTTACCGTGTGACCTGTGAGGAGCCTGATGACATTTATTTGTGGTCCAAGAGGACAGTGATGAGGTAGGGTACACCTCCCCCTCTGACCAAGGTGGGCTGGGGCAGAACTGAAGATACACATATCCCAAACGTGCACACAATTATTTCCTGACTGGAATTTGTTAAGTGACCTGCAAGTTCATGTTCCTTCCTTTCTCTCACACAGAGCTGGGCCAGCCTCAGACAAAAAAATGGTGATTTCCCTTTGAGTTTTTGTGGTAGGTAGGAATGGGAACTATGAAAGACAAGAGCAACGGGAGGTCTTCTGTTTTGCCTTTGTCTTCTTCAATGGTCTAAAGGGAGGAAGCACAGAGCACATAGTGCTGACCAACCTACGGGCCTCAACCAGGAAGAATACAAGAATAAGGTGCCCAGAGAAAGAATGCAACACCCTCATGAGCTTGGGATAAGTGCAGACTTCTAAACCGGACACAGACACTTGGACCATAAAAGACAAGGTTGATTTCATTTGACTTCACAGCAATTCATATAACCCATAAAAGGACAATGGAGACAGACACTTATGATACCCAACACAACCCAAAGCAGAAATCCAGAAACATTTAAGATCTCAACAATAAAGCAGACTTAAAACTTACCCACCATGACTCAGGGAACTGAGAGGAAGAGGGGGTGGAAAGATTTTAAGAGCCATGGTGGAGGAGAATATCCAGAGACATGGCCCCCCTCAGCAACAACATACTAAAGAGGGAAAAATTGGCTACCTCTTGTGCTGTCCATAACCCCCTAACCCATGGACAGATCCAGTATGCGCACCAAGGAGGGTCCCCAGTGGGATGGGGACAGAGAGGAGGGAAACGGGGGTACCATCACAAGATTTGCTCATACAATGTATCTATTTATTGACAATATATATATATATATTAAAAAATTATAAATGTTTGTTCATCAAGAGACACCATTCAGGGCTGGGGAGATGGGTCAGCGGTTAAAGGTACTTGTTTTAAAAGCCTGCTGGCCTGGATTCAATTCCCCAATACCCACCAAGTGACACATACACCCAGAGTTCATTTGTAGTGCCAACAGGGCTTGACATGCATGCCCATTCATTCTCTCTTCCCGCTAACCCTTCTCTCTCTCTCTCTCTCTTCTTGCAAATAAATAAAACTGATTTTTTTTAAAGACACCATTCAGAAAGTGAAGAAATGAGTCACCAATGAGGGGAGATTTGTGGTCTGTGTGTCAACAAATACTCAAAATATATAAGAACACTTGTGAGTCAAAAGAAAACCACAAAGCAATTGTGAAATGGGCAGAAGACTTGAATAGACACTACAAAAAGTGGATATCCACGTGGCAGAAAGCCTCAGTATCTTTCTTTATGACATGAGTGATTGCAACCTCCACCCAAGGATGACTAAAATTAACAAGCTGAAAGTACCAAGTGCTGGCAAGGATGGAGTCACTAGAACCCTACCCATTGCCGGAGAAAGCCTAACTGAATACAGCCACTTTGGAAAGCTTTTCAACTCTACTGCATGGCACATCTGGGTGCCCTGGGGTCCATCCAGTCCAGCCCCAGGCTCCAGCCCAACAGAAGCAGGTACTGGTGATCAAAGGGCAGGAGTTAGGGACAAGCTATTTGATAATAAGCCAGGTGTCAGTCAGTGGTGGGACAGGTTGCTAACCTGTGATGTATCCTCACATAGGACACAGTGGAGCACAAAGGATAGCTCTCTGACACACACCAGTACGGGCAAGTCTCAGAGGCAATGCTGAGTGAAAAGACCAACAGAGCCCAGTGCAGTATGCCAACCTCACACCCTGTGACTGTGGAAAGCAGAAGATTCACTGCTATAGGAGTTTATGTGAGCCACACTACAGTGGCCTGTGAGGGACATCTTTGGTACTAAATGGTTTCATCCGTGTCTCCTGAAGGTAGCTCCAGGGGTGCTCTGTGAAATTCACCAGCTCTGTGAAATTCACCAGCCTATATACCTGACTGTGAGTAAGCTGTGCCATGGTTGTTTTGTTTTTTTAA